>OZ025250.1:42625373-42868909 GCA_964019135.1 Arenicola marina
CCCCCCTCCCTCCCCTATCTCAATGCCTGACCTCCTCAATGTTGGTGGGTACAAAGGGAGACCCCCCACCGCCCCTATCTCAATGCCTGACCTCCTCAATGTTGGTGGGTACAAAGGGACCCCCTCCCCCCCCTCCCTTCCCCTATCTCAATGCCGGACCTCCTCAATGTTGGTGGGTACAAAGGGACCCCCTCCCCCCCTCCCTTCCCCTATCTCAATGCCGGACCTCCTCAATGTTGGTGGGTACAAAGGGAGCCCCTCCCCCCCTCCCCTATCTCAATGCCTGACCTCCTCAATGTTGGTGGGCACAAAGGGAGCCTCCATGTTCTTGCCGTCGAAGAAGACGAGCCTGGCGCCGCAGAGGGCGGTGAGGAGGCTGGCGATGATGGTGCTGGTGCGGATGGCCACCTCCATGGACCCCGAGCGGTCCCCGATCACAACCACCGGCGTCTCCAGCGGCAAGCTGCGGGCCAAACAAAGTTGAACAAAGTCAAGATGCTTCAATTTTTATATATTATATATACTTACAGGGTGACAGACAGGGCGGAACAGTGACATAGTGTGGTGTCATACAGAACAGTGTCATACAGAGCAAAGTTATATAGAACAGTGTCATACAGGGCGGTGTCATACAGAGCAAAGTTATATAGAACAGTGTCATACAGGGCGGTGTCATACAGGGCGGTGTCATGCGGTGACATACAGGGCGACGTCATACAGAACAGTGACATATAGAGCCATGTCATAGAGAACAGTGACATATAGAGCCGTGTCATACAGGGCGGTGTCATACAGGGCGGTGTCATACAGGGCGGTGTCATACAGGGCGGTGTCATACAGGGCGGTGTTATACAGGGCGGGGTCATACAGGGCGGTGTCATACAGGGCGGTGTCATACAGGGCGGTGTCATACAGGGCGGTGTCATACAGGGCGGTGTCATACAGGGCGGGGTCATACAGGGCGGGGTCATACAGGGCGGTGTCATACAGGGCGGGGTCATACAGGGCGGTGTCATACAGGGCGGTGTCATACAGGGCGGTGTCATACAGGGCGGTGTCATACTGGGCGGTGTCATACAGGATGGTGTCATACAGGGCGGTGTCATACAGGGCGGTGTCATACAGGGCGGGGTCATACAGGATGGTGTCATACTGGGCGGTGTCATACAGGGCGGTGTCATACAGGGCGGTGTCATACAGGGCGGTGTCATACAGGGCGGTGTCATACAGGGGGGTGTCATACAGGGCGGTGTCATACAGGGCGGGGTCATACAGGGGGGTGTCATACAGGGCGGTGTCATACAGGGCGGGGTCATACAGAGCGGTGTCATACAGGGCGGTGTCATACAGGGCGGTGTCATACAGGGCGGTGTCATACAGGGCGGTGTCATACAGGGCGGTGTCATACAGGGCGGTGTCATACAGGGCGGGGTCATACAGGGCGGGGTCATGCAGGGCGGTGTCATACAGGGCGGTGTCATACAGGGCGGTGTCATACAGGGCGGGGTCATACAGGGCGGGGTCATACAGGGCGGTGTCATACAGGGCGGGGTCATACAGGGCGGTGTCATACAGGGCGGTGTCATACAGGGCGGTGTCATACAGGGCGGTGTCATACTGGGCGGTGTCATACAGGATGGTGTCATACAGGGCGGTGTCATACAGGGCGGTGTCATACAGGGCGGGGTCATACAGGATGGTGTCATACTGGGCGGTGTCATACAGGGCGGTGTCATACAGGGCGGTGTCATACAGGGCGGTGTCATACAGGGCGGTGTCATACAGGGGGGTGTCATACAGGGCGGTGTCATACAGGGCGGGGTCATACAGGGGGGTGTCATACAGGGCGGTGTCATACAGGGCGGGGTCATACAGAGCGGTGTCATACAGGGCGGTGTCATACAGGGCGGTGTCATACAGGGCGGTGTCATACAGGGCGGTGTCATACAGGGCGGTGTCATACAGGGCGGTGTCATACAGGGCGGGGTCATACAGGGCGGGGTCATGCAGGGCGGTGTCATACAGGGCGGTGTCATACAGGGCGGTGTCATACAGGGCGGGGTCATACAGGGCGGTGTCATACAGGGCGGTGTCATACAGGGGGGTGTCATACAGGGCGGGGTCATACAGGGCGGTGCCTGTACCCACGATATAGTGGTCGCTCTAGGTCCACCTTGTGCCATTGCCACGCAGACTAACCTGATTTCCTTGAGGCGGCGCTGGGCCAGCGGGATGAGCAGCTCGATGAACCGGGCCTTGCTCAGGTCGGGTTCTCTCTTCTGGCCGCGGGAGTGGTACGAGCACTGCTCCGGGATGCCCTCTCTGATCATTTTGATGGTGAGGAGGCGCTCCATGAGCTTGCCGTAGGCCAGCCCCACCTCTTCCCCGGCCTCCAGGCGCTCCAACACAAGGGCGTCCACCCCGGGACACTGCAGCTCCTCGTAGTACCTGGCAACGAAGCAACAACAATCAATCAATAGCCCGCAGCACTGGGAATTAAATTACAGAATGAACTAAAATAATAATTCAGATCTTGACGAAAGAAAATCCTGCGATATTATGCCTGAACGTGAAAAAAACTTTGGTCATTTGTCTTCGGATTATTAAAGTTATTATTTTAACACAATGAATATATATGTTGAATGCATGTACAAGTGTATGACTGTATTTAGATTATGGCACTCTAAAAAAAGGCATTGTAACCCGTGTCAACACGTTGTCTTACAATGTCCCAGCCCACGCTTTCTATGTTGTCAATATGCACAGCTATATCTCCCAATGGTAAAGGCGCAAAGTGCCACAGTCCCCCTATCACTTTTTAGAATGTAATATACACTTTGGGCCGGAGCACGCGCAATAGTCAAGGTTGTCCACTATAAGACAGTGTTCGTCCACTATGAGACAGTGTTCGTCCACTATGAGACAGTGTTCGTTCGTTATGAGATAGTGTTCATCCACTATGAGACAGTGTTCGTCCACTATGAGATAGTGTTCGTCCACTATGAGACAGTGTTCGTTCATTATGAGACAGTGTTCGTCCACTATGAGGCAGTGTTTGTCCACTGAGACAGTGTTCGTCCACTATAAGACAGAGTTCGTACACTATGAGACAGTGTTCGTCCACTATGAGACAGTGTTCGTTCATTATGAGACAGTGTTTGTCCACTATGAGACAGTGTTCGTCCACTATGAGACAGTGTTCGTCCACTATGAGACAGTGTTCGCTCATTATGAGACAGTGTTTGTCCACTATGAGACAGTGTTTGTCCACTATGAGACAGTGTCCGTCCACTATGAGACAGTGTTTGTCCACTATGAGACAGTGTCCGTCCACTATGAGACAGTGTTTGTCCATTATGAGACAGTGTTTGTCCACTATGAGACAGTGTCCGTCCACTATGAGGTCAAGGTCCATTGATGAGGTTAGCTAGCTGCAGAGGCACATCCAGGAATTTGAAAAAAACGGTGGGGGGGGGGGAGCGTCCATAGAAACTTGCGACCAGGGGGGCGGCTCTGAACCAAATGGCGACTGCGGGTTCCGTTAATGTTTTGACGACCGGGCGGGTGGGGGGTCCACTCCTCAGATAGCGTTCTTCCTAAAAAAAAGGGGGGATCCACGCCTCAGATGGCCTATTTTTGCATTGAAAAACGGCATTCTTCCTCAAAAAGGCCCCCCTGGACACCCCCCCACCCACCCCCTTGGATCCGCCCATGGCTAGCTGTGTGTGTAACTTACCACAGGATTTGATCGAGCTTGTCTGTGGCGGCGATACGAGCCTTAGACTCGTCGCTCAGCTTGTCCTTGTGTTGCTTCACGTGACTGTACGGGATCGCGAACTCTCGCAACAGGTCGTTCACGTTATCGGCTGTGACGTCACGACAGCTGCGCACCATAGTGCCCGCTGGCGCCGGTGTGCCGAAACAGAACGGCAGAAACCAGGGCAAATTAGGGAAATCCTGAGGAAGAAATATTAACCGACCTGTTTAAAACAGTTGCAGATTCATTTTCGCTTGTGTTGAGGTTCACATATAAATTATGGTAACTGAAAGTGAATTTTCTCCACCATGATTGACATAAACATGTCTGTTTTTGACAATTAACATGTATTTTGTTATCAATTACAGCCTTTTCGCCACTTTAACGACACCCGTTCCCGCAACATCCGCTGCACTAACATACACAGTTCACACACACATATATATATATATATATAGCCCGCGATTATATACAATACTTTTGTATTACACACAGATATCCATATCAAATGCTGTACAAGCTAACTGACGATTAATGATATAGAGACGCTGTATGGAGACAGCGTGTATTTCCACGATATAATTTCATTACATTGCTCGACATGTATGGAAGGCAAGAAGAACCTTTGCTCTGTCTCACCTTCTTAGGGTGGAAGTGGCAGATGTCTGCCAGCTTCTTCCATGGGTCGGTGGGGAAGTGTAGCGCGTAGAACTCCAGCTCGTCCTTCGTGAAGGAGCGCACCCAGCGACTAATATGCCGACAGACGGCGCCACTAGCAGAGCCTCGCTGTGGAAACGAAAATCGATTATTAAACTGTACGTTAACATTTTAGGATACAATGGTATTCGTCTTCAATGACCATATTCGTTGTGGCGTACAATGAATAAAATAATTCAAAGCTACAAATACAGCAATTTTCTACGTACGATTTTCAAAATCTTTTTTGACAAATATCAGTGATAATATTATAACGTCCTATGGTGGATTAGCAATCGTAATATTGTAATGTTCAATGGTCGATTAGGGATTATAGCATCGTAATGTCCAATAGTCGATTAGTGATTATAGCGGTGTAATGTCCAATGGTCGATTAGTGATTATAGCGGTGTAATGTTTAATGGTCGATTACTTATAGTATTGTAATGTTTTATGGTCCATAAGTGATTATAGTATTGTAATGTCCAAAGGTCGATTAGTGATTATAGCGGTGTAATGTCAAATGGTCGATTAGTGATTATAGCGGTGTAATGTCCAATGATCGATTAGTGATTATAGCGGTGTAATGTCCAATGATCGATTAGTGATTATAGCGGTGTAATGTCCAATGGTCGATTAGTGATTATAGCGGTGTAATGTCCAATGGTCGATTAGTGATTATAGCGGTGTAATGTCCAATGATCGATTAGTGATTATAGCGGTGTAATGTCCAATGATCGATTAGTGATTATAGCGGTGTAATGTCCAATGGTCGATTAGTGATTATAGCGGTGTAATGTCCAATGGTCGATTAGTGATTATAGCGGTGTAATGTCCAATGGTCGATTAGTGATTATAGCGGTGTAATGTCCAATGGTCGATTAGTGATTATAGCGGTGTAATGTCCAATGATCGATTAGTGATTATAGCGGTGTAATGTCCAATGGTCGATTAGTGATTATAGCGGTGTAATGTCCAATGGTCGATTAGTGTTTATAGCGGTGTAATGTCCTATGGTCGATTAGTGATTATAGCGGTGTAATGTCCAATGATCGATTAGTGGTTATAGCGGTGCAATGTCCAATGATCGATTAGTGATTATAGCGGTGTAATGTCCAATGGTCGATTAGTGATTATAGCGGTGTAATGTCCAATGGTCGATTAGTGATTATAGCCCTGCAATGTCCAATGATCGATTAGTGATAATAGCGGTGTAATGTCCAATGGTCGATTAGTGATTATAGCGGTGTAGTGTCCAATGGTCGATTAGTGATGATAGCGGTGTAATGTCCAATGGTCGATTAGTGATTATAGCCTTGCAATGTCCAATGATCGATTAGTGATTATAGCGGTGTAATGTCCAATGGTCGATTAGTGATTATTGCCTTGCAATGTCCAATGATCGATTAGTGATTATAGCGGTGTAATGTCCAATGGTCGATTAGTGATTATATCGGTGTAATGTCCAATGGTCGATTAGTGATTATAGCGGTGTAATGTCCTATGGTCGATTAGTGATTATAGCGGTGTAATGTCACATGGTCATTTAGTGATTATAGCGGTGTAATGTCCAACGATCGATTAGTGATTATAGCGGTGTAATGTCCAATGGTCGATTAGTGATTATAGCGGTGTAATGTCCAATGGTCGATTAGTGATTATAGCGGTGTAATGTCCAATGATCGATTAGTGATTATAGCGGTGTAATGTGCAATGATCGATTAGTGATTATAGCGGTGTAATGTCCAATGATCGATTAGTGATTATAGCGGTGTAATGTCCAATGATCGATTAGTGATTATAGCGGTGTAATGTCCTATGGTCGATTAGTGATTATAGCGGTGTAATGTCCAATGGTCGATTAGTGATTATAGCCTTGCAATGTCCAATGATCGATTAGTGATTATAGCGGTGTAATGTCCAATGATCGATTAGTGATTATAGCGGTGAAATGTCCAATGGTCGATTAGTGATTATAGCGGTGTAATGTCCAATGGTCGATTAGTGATTATAGCGGTGTAATGTCCAATGGTCGATTAGTGATTATAGTGGTGCAATGTCCAATGGTCGATTAGTGATTATATCGGTGTAATGTCCAATGGTCGATTAGTGATTATAGCGGTGTAATGTCCTATGGTCGATTAGTGATTATAGCGGTGTAATGTCACATGGTCATTTAGTGATTATAGCGGTGTAATGTCCAACGATCGATTAGTGATTATAGCGGTGTAATGTCCAATGGTCGATTAGTGATTATAGCGGTGTAATGTCCAATGGTCGATTAGTGATTATAGCGGTGTAATGTCCAATGATCGATTAGTGATTATAGCGGTGTAATGTGCAATGATCGATTAGTGATTATAGCGGTGTAATGTCCAATGATCGATTAGTGATTATAGCGGTGTAATGTCCAATGATCGATTAGTGATTATAGCGGTGTAATGTCCTATGGTCGATTAGTGATTATAGCGGTGTAATGTCACATGGTCATTTAGTGATTATAGCGGTGTAATGTCCAATGATCGATTAGTGATTATAGCGGTGTAATGTCCTATGGTCGATTAGTGATTATAGCGGTGTTATGTCCTATGGTCGATTAGTGATTATAGCGGTGTAATGTCCAATGGTCGATTAGTGATTATAGCCTTGCAATGTCCAATGATCGATTAGTGATTATAGCGGTGTAATGTCCAATGATCGATTAGTGATTATAGCGGTGAAATGTCCAATGATCGATTAGTGATTATAGCGGTGTAATGTTCTATGGTCGATTAGTGATTATAGCGGTGTAATGTCACATGGTCATTTAGTGATTATAGCGGTGTAATGTCCAACGATCGATTAGTGATTATAGCGGTGTAATGTCCAATGATCGATTAGTGATTATAGCGGTGTAATGTCCTATGGTCGATTAGTGATTATAGCGGTGTTATGTCCTATGGTCGATTAGTGATTATAGCGGTGTAATGTCCAATGGTCGATTAGTGATTATAGCCTTGCAATGTCCAATGATCGATTAGTGATTATAGCGGTGTAATGTCCAATGATCGATTAGTGATTATAGCGGTGAAATGTCCAATGGTCGATTAGTGATTATAGCGGTCCAATGGTCGATTAGTGATTATAGCGGTGTAATGTCCAATGGTCGATTAGTGATTATAGCGGTGCAATGTCCAATGATCGATTAGTGATCATAGCGGTGTAATGTCCAATGGTCGATTAGTGATTATAGCGGTGTAATGTTCAATGGTCGATTAGTGATTATAGCGGTGTAATGTCCAATGGTCGATTAGTGATTATAGCGGTGTAATGTCCAATGATCGATTAGTGGTTATAGCGGTGCAATGTCCAATGATCGATTAGTGATTATAGCGGTGTAATGTCCAATGGTCGATTAGTGATTATAGCGGTGTAATGTCCAATGATCGATTAGTGGTTATAGCGGTGCAGTGTCCAATGATCGATTAGTGATTATAGCGGTGTAATGTCCAAAGGTCGATTAGTGATTATAGCCTTGCAATGTCCAATGATCGATTAGTGATTATAGCGGTGTAATGTCCAATGGTCGATTAGTGATTATTGCCTTGCAATGTCCAAGGATCGATTAGTGATTATAGCGGTGTAATGTCCAATGGTCGATTAGTGATTATAGCGGTGTAATGTCCAATGGTCGATTAGTGATTATAGCGGTGTAATGTCCTATGGTCGATTAGTGATTATAGCGGTGTAATGTCACATGGTCATTTAGTGATTATAGCGGTGTAATGTCCAATGATCGATTAGTGATTATAGCGGTGTAATGTCCAATGGTCGATTAGTGATTATAGCCTTGCAATGTACAATGATCGATTAGTGATTATAGCGGTGTAATGTCCAATGGTCGATTAGTGATTATAGCGGTATAATGTCCTATGGTCGATTAGTGATTATAGCGGTGTAATGTCCAAAGGTCGATTAGTGATTATAGCCTTGCAATGTCCAATGATCGATTAGTGATTATAGCGGTGTAATGTCCAATGGTCGATTAGTGATTATAGCGGTGTAATGTCCAATGGTCGATTAGTGATTATAGCGGTGTAATGTCCAATGGTCGATTAGTGATTATAGCGGTGTAATGTCCAATGGTCGATTAGTGATTATAGCCTTGCAATGTCCAATGATCGACTAGTGATTATAGCGGTGTAATGTCCAATGGTCGATTAGTGATTATAGCGGTGTAGTGTCCAATGGTCGATTAGTGATGATAGCGGTGTAATGTCCAATGGTCGATTAGTGATTATAGCGGTGTAATGTCCAATGATCGATTAGTGATTATAGCGGTGTAATGTCCAATGGTCGATTAGTGAATATAGCGGTGTAATGTCCAATGATCGATTAGTGATTATAGCGGTGTAATGTCCAATGGTCGATTAGTGATTATAGCGGTGTAATGTCCAATGGTCGATTAGTGATTATAGCGGTGTAATGTCCTATGATCGATTAGTGATTATAGCGGTGTAATGTCCAATGGTCGATTAGTGATTATAGCGGTGTAATGTCCAATGATGGATTAGTGATTATAGCGGTGTAATGTCCAATGGTCGATTAGTGATTATAGCGGTGTAATGTCCAATGGTCGATTAGTGATTATAGCGGTGTAACGTCCAATGGTCGATTAGTGATTTTTGATTATAGCGGTGTAATGTCCAATGGTCGATTAGTGATTATAGCGGTGTAATGTCCAATGGTCGATTAGTGATTATAACGGTGTAATGTCCAATGGTCGATTAGTGATTATAGCCTTGCAATGTCCAATGGTCGATTAGTGATTATAGCGGTGTAATGTCCAATGATCGATTAGTGATTAAAGCGGTGTAATGTCCAATGATCGATTAGTGATTATAGCGGTGTAATGTCCAATGGTCGATTAGTGACTATAGCGGTGCAATGTCCAATGATCGATTAGTGATTATAGCGGCGTAATGTCCAATGGTCGATCAGTGATTATAGCGATGTAATGTCCAATGATCGATTAGTGATTATAGCGGTGCAATGTCCAATGATCGATTAGTGATTATAGCGGTGTAATGTCCAATGGTCGATTAGTGATTATAGCGGTGTAATGTCCAATGGTCGATTAGTGATTATAGCGGTGCAATGTCCAATGGTCGATTAGTGATTATAGCGGTGTAATGTCAGATGGTCGATTAGTGATTATAGCGGTGCAATGTCCAATGATCGATTAGTGATTATAGCGGTGTAATGTCCAATGGTCGATTAGTGATTATAGCGGTGTAATGTCCAATGGTCGATTAGTGATTATAGCGGTGTAACGTCCAATGGTGTATGACGGCACGGCTAACCTTGGGCTTGATGGCATTCAGGTTGTCAATGTTGGACTTGAATTTCCCCACGACCTTTGACTTGACCTTGCCACCTGTTTGCATCTGGAGCCGTTTCAAATTCTTCTCGTGCACCCGGATTTGACGCGATGCATCCAGCAAGGTCAAGGCCTTCAGGACTTCAACTAGGCCATACCGTTCCCTGTTGATGAGCAGGGAACCAGCCAGTGTCTTGTCGTGACGCGCCCAGGCCGCCGCCAGCGCCCTCACTCGGGCATCTGCCAAAAAAATTGCCATACATAAAGTCACATATATTCCACCGTGATGACGTCACATCCACATCATTTTTACTTACATCTATTTACATTATTTGTATATGCAGGGCAGGAAACTGAGTGAATGGTGAATGAATGCTAACATACACGCCTCGCCTCACTGGTGCAGCATATCACGTGACTCACTTTGCGAGATCTCGACGCCGCTGTGCTCTAAGACAGCCATCCCTGCGGCGTAGCGACTCCGGTTGGCGTCCTGGGCCTCACAGTGCTGCTCCAGACTCGCCGTCCCCACGAAGAACTGCCTAACGTCCCTGTCGATGTTCAGTGTCTCATCCACGGCCGTTACTATGGTCACGGCGTCAGCGTCCCAAATGTCGGCGGCGCTACTGCCACCTCTGCTCGGTGAACCCGTCCCCCTACCCGTCCCCCTGCCCGCCCCCCTACCCGCCACTCCACGACCCCTGCCTCTACCACCCCGGCCTCCCCGGCTGCTCCCTCCTCTGTTGCCTCCCCGGCCCCGGCTCCTCCCCCTCCCGCCGTCCGTCCCGCGCCCCCGGCCCCGTCCCCCAGCTCTGCCTGACATGGCTCAGCTCCTCAACAGGTACAAAGTGCCTTGCAGGGTGGCTGTCTTTGGTACGACGTGTCTTTGGAGTGACGACTTACGGTGGCTCTGCAACAACAACAAAATGTGGCTAAGGATGAAAACTAGGAAGGGGGGGGGGGTTATCGCTCCCAGAGCTAGTGACCTGGGGTCTATTTCACGCACATACTTTAGTCGACAAAGTCCCGTAGTCGTCTAAACTGTGTTCGCGAAATCTTTCCAGGCCCAGTCGCTTAGAGTGGACCTGGGGGAGTGGGGGGGGGGGGGGCAGTCGCTTAGAGTGGACCTGGGAGAGGGGGGGCCAGTCGCTTAGAGTGGACTTGGGAGAGGGGCAGCTATTTAGAGTGGACCTGGGAGAGGGGGGGGGGCATTCGCTTAGAGTGGACCTGGGGGAGGGGGGGCCAGTCGCTGAGAGTGGACCTGGGGGAGGGGCCCAGTCGCTTAGAGTGGACCGGGGGAGGGGGGGCCAGTCGCTTAGAGTGGACCTGGGGGAGGGGCCCAGTCGCTTAGAGCGGACCTGGGGGAGGGGGGGCCCAGTCGCTTAGAGTGAACCTGGGGGAGGGGCCCAGTCGCTTAGAGTGGACCTGGGGGAGGGGGGGCCAGTCGCTTAGAGTGGACCTGGGGGAGGGGCCCAGTCGCTTAGAGCGGACCTGGGGAAGGGGCCCAGTCGCTTAGAGTGGACTTGGGAGAGGGGCAGCTATTTAGAGTGGAACTCGAAGAGGGGGCAGCGGTTTAGAGTGGACCAGGGGTAGGGGACCAGCCGTTTAGAGTGGACCTGGGGTAGGGGACCGGCTCTTTAGAGTGGACCAGTGGTAGGGGACCAGCCGTTTAGAGTGGACCTGGGGTAGGGGACCAGCCGTTTAGAGTGGACCAGAGGTAGGGGACCGGCTCTTTAGAGTGGACCAGTGGTAGGGGACCAGCCGTTTAGAGTGGACCAGAGGTAGGGGACCGGCTCTTTAGAGTGGACCAGTGGTAGGGGACCAGCCGTTTAGAGTGGACCAGGGGTAGGGGACCAGCCGTTTAGAGTGGACCTGGGGTAGGGGACCAGCCGTTTAGAGTGGACCAGAGGTAGGGGACCGGCTCTTTAGAGTGGACCAGTGGTAGGTAACCAGCCGTTTAGAGTGGACCTGGGGTAGGGGACCAGCCATTTAGAGTGGACCAGAGGTAGGGACCAGCCTACCTGTCTATGCTATCCCCTTTCGATATAAAATCGATATAAGCTTAATATACAGCGACCCTGTCATGATAAACGGGTTCTTTTATTATGGTATAGGCCCCTACTTCGCAATTAATGTGTATTCAACCACTGGTACATGGACGGCTACAACGTTGTTGTTTCTCGTTTAACAACTCATATCTCGTTAATACTACTTACCTTGAGGAACAGTATCGCGCTCACTCAGTCCTGGTTGTCAGCGGTGTGGTCGTGCACCCCCCGGCGTGTGCTTTATACAACCCTCGGCCTCAGTCTCATTGCACCCCCCGGCGTGTGCTTTATACAGCCCTCGGCCTCAGTCTCATTGCACCACAATCGACGGTTTTGTCGTCGGCGCATCTTGACATTCACGTCCAGTCAGCGGTATTCAGCGAATGGAGAGAGCACACGTGGGAATCTATATTTAGCAGCACAACAAACCGCGTCACCAGAGTCGAGAATAATATATCGATCCGCGAAGTAAACATCTCCCTCTGCGCCAGTAAGGACTTCCCTTTAATCAATCTTTTTAGTTAATGAAGTCTTAAGTGAGTCAGATAATGGGAAAACTAACCTACGGCTAACAAACGCGTTGTTTGTTAACGCGATCAAACACACAGGGGTTATTTTAGCGGTGGTGCGGTTGGGGATTCCCAACGGCCTGGCAACGCAAACGCAAACAACGGTTTCAAGCTTTTGCGTCAGTCCACCGAGCGAGTGAACGTGCGCGGCGTCGCCGTGCGGTCAGTGAACGTGCTATACACTCGTGTTACACCTACAGTCTGCGAGGCAACTTAACAGTATGTGCAGCGCCAATGATGTTCATATAGGGCAGTTTCTATTCCTATCCAGGGGCAGGTTTCATACAGGTACAAGTATATACATATGTGCCGCCCAAGCGACCCTCAGCACAGGCTGAACGGACTATAGGGGAGGTGTCATGCTATGGGCTGTATCGGATAACAAGTCGCACATCAACCTATTTTTTGCTTGTTTCAAAAAAATTTAGTTCGATACTTGATCCGTAATTTCCTAAAATAAATAGTCAAACAAGGTTACCGATTTTTCTCCAGCATGGGGTTGAAAATTGGCGTTTTCCCATTAGGCCTACTTATTACATCATGGGAATGGTTTTTATTGGTGTGTAACCTTAATGTAACGGTCTATGCCGCTTACTACCAGTAAAGATGTTCATATAGTGGTGGTCGATCTTAAACTTATACCCCCCCCCCCACCCTCCTCCCAGTTGCAACGTCGTTATGGCCAGCTGCAAGCCGTTTCTTACCGAGTCTGTGGGTGTATCCATGAGATTTGGTTATTCTCAAAGGATATGTTGCAGTATCACGATGTCGAGAAAACAAATCGAAATCGGACGCAGATCTTTTTTAACCCGGGTTTACAAGGTAGGGTCATTCCTTCAACAGTCATAGCAACGGTGGAAGCATCGGTCGGTCAACAGTACACAAGGTCAAACCGCGTACCAACGCACTCAACAATTATCACTACCGCCACCTAGCGAACATACCATTAGAGCATCCTTCGTAACGTAACGAGCCATACACATTCATAACTGTCATAATGCAAACAATATCGACGTCATCATCTCAACACTGATTGGCTAAAATCAGTGCCCACAGGGGTTTCACACCACATTAGATCCTGACGTAATTTATGGGAAAATTTATCTAAAATCTTTAGACCGTAAACTGTCCGACTTTCAATGGCAAATATGTCACCAAACAATAAACATTAATAAATACTTGACGCAATGTAGAATTAAAGATAATCCCGATTGCCCATTCTGTCAAGATTCAGTAGAATCGATTTATGCCTGCTTTACCAAGTGTAAACATCTTTTAAAGTCGAAAGCCCCCTTTAAGAAGTTTTATTCTCGTTAATATCAGAAATCCACTGAACTCATTTACGCTGTGTTTTGGCTATACAAACACAGAACATACATTAGCACCCCATAATGTGGTCACATACCTTTTAAATTTATATAAGCATTCAGAATGACTCTCTCGGAAACTCGAAATTAAAGGTCGGGAGTCCCCAACATGGGTCATATTTACCAACATCTTACACAGAAAGATAAAGGACGACCATTTTTGTACAAGTAATACAGTGTATGCGAGGACACTCTTTAAGGACAAATGGGGCAGGAACAACTTTCTGTGTGAGGTAGACGAACAATTTAAAATTGTCCAACTAGCCTCCGTAACACCATATGAGCCACAATGAAGGGGAAACACCCCCTCCCAACATCCGACGGACGAATTGATCCCCGCAAAGCTACACCATCAAGAGGCCGCGCCCCCCCCCCCACCTCCCTAACCCCATGCCCACCAGAATCAATTAATCCCCGGCCCTCCATTCCAGCTCCCAACAGTTCTCCGAAATACTAATGACCGTGAGAAACTAGACGTGGACCCAGAAACTGCACCCCCCCCCCCCCACCGCCCATCCTCCATTAATTCCCACTTTCTCCAACCCAACCCCCAACAGTCCTCCGATATATAAAGAAATGAAAAACATGTACTACCCCATTATATGAATTTTCTTTCAGATATACGATCTACCATTATATATTTCAGTTTATACTTTATCCTTATATAATCCCATATATAACCCCCTGTACTGACATTTCTATGTACCCCCCTTTTACAATTGTTATATGTGGTTATGTACTAGTTGTTGTCATTTGGAGGGAATAAATACAAATAAAAAACAAATAATAAAAAAAAATCAGTGCCCACGTCAGCATATCTTGATATACTTAAGCAGTCGTTATTTTAAAACCCGATGATTAGACAAACTCACGGCAAATGTTTCTTCTACCCTGAATATCTAAAAGCAGGTATCTCAACGATAGGCCATTTGTGGGATGGGGTCAGCCTCGTGGGGCCGGACGAGGTGGTCGCCATGCCGCACTTGGAACGTCCGGGTGGGGCAGGGCGATGGACCGCCGACTCCTGGGGGCGGTCCCCTAGTGTTGGTTATGGGCACTGGACCGCCGATACCAGGGACCCGCCAATAGGCCATGCTTTTTTTATATGAGAAGAAGACTTTTTCTAGGAGACAAACATTTTAGCCTACGGGCAATTTATAATAAAACCTCTCCCCAGTGCGCAGTCCCAGTAGGGGTATTAAAATGAGAAAAGGTGTTTAACAACACATTAGACCCCGAGGTAACATTTATCAAAAATCTTTAGGCCGCAAACTGTCCGACTTCCAATGGAAAATATGCCATCAAACCATAAACACCAATAAATACTTGACGCAATGCAGCATTAAAAATAGTCCCGATTGCCCGTTTTGTGAAGATTCAGTAGAATCGATTTACCATTGCTTTACCAAGTGTCAACATTTTTTAGTCGAAAGCACTATTTAAGAAGTTTTTTAAACAACTTGTTAGGACTAGAAATCCTTTGAACTCATTTACGCTGTGTTTTGGCTTCACCAACACTGAACATGCTGTAGCACCCAAAAATGTAGTCACATACCTTTTAAATTTATATAAAAATTCAGAATGGCTGTCTGGAAAACGCGAAGCTGAAGGCCGGGGGTCCCCAACATGGGTCATATTTAACAACATATTCCAGCGAAAGATAAAAGATGAACACTTCTGTACAAGTAACACCGTGTACGCGAGGACACTCTTTTTAGACAAATGGGGCAAAAACAACTCCCTATGCAAGGTAGACGAACAATTTAAAATTGTCAATTTGGCGTCCGTAAAAACATATGCCCCCCCCCATGAAGGGGAAAGAACCCCTCCCCTTATCTGATTGACGAATTGATCCCTGTGAAACCAGTTAAAAGCAACACCCCGTCCTCCCCTCCCCCCGCTCCCCCCCCCCCCCGCAATCAATTAATCCCCGGTCCTCCATTCCAACCCCTAACAGCCTCCTTAATCATAAAAAGCAAATTAGCCAAAGAGAAACCAAACGTGTACTGAGAAACTGCCCCCCCACTCCTCACCCTCCAACCTCGATTAATCCCCATTACCTCCAACTCCGCCCCCAACAGTCCTCCGATATATACTGAAACGATGTACTTCCCCATTATATGAATTTTCTTTCAGATATACGATCTACCATTATTCATTTTTTTAATATATTATTCTTATATATGATCCCATGTACTGACATTTCGATGTACCCCCATTTTACAATTGTTTTATGTGGTTATGTACTAGTTGTGGTCTTTTAGAATGAATAAATACAAATATTAAAAAAAAAATCAGTCCCAAAGCGTGGCAGGATGTTAAAATTAAAAAACACATGGCCACATCGGTTTATTTAGACATAGTGAACCAACCGCTATTTTTAAACCCACTAATTGAACATCCCAATGGCAATTACTTTCCAGCATATTTGAAATCCGGTATCGTAAACGTGTCTCACCTATGGACGGGGTCAGCCTTCAGGGCCTCCGCGAGGTCGAGGCCGAGCCTAGCTTGGAAATTTCTAAGCTGAGGGTTGTGGCGCAGCTCCTGAAGGCGGTCCCTACGCTTTGGCTATCGGCTTTAGAGCGCCGATATCAAGGCCCTCAAAACAGACCGTGTTTTTATTTGGGGGAAGATAACCACCTTCTGGAAGACTATCGGTGTACCTTACGGACATTATATTAAAAATACATATCCAGCGTGTGAGATCCCAGCAGGGGTATTAAATTGGGAATGGGTGTTCCATACAACATTGGACCCAGATGTAGTTTTCTCCGATATCTATAACAAGTCGTTGAACCGACAACTATCCGATTTCCAATGGAAGTTTTATCACCAAAAATTAAATTGCAACAAATACCTGCATCAGTGCAAGAACATAGACAGCCCCAACTTCCCATTTTGTCAGGATACCGTAGAGACCATTTACCATTGCTTTACGAAATGTAGTCACTTTATAGAATCAAAGGCCCATTTTAAAACTTTCTTCAATAAACGCTTCAGGACTAGAAACGCACTGAATTCATGTACGTTATGCTTTGGCTTCACACAAACAGAACACGCCCAGGCCCCTCCAAATGTTGTCAGCTATCTCCTCAACTTATACAAACATTCCGAATGGCTCTCCCGAAAGCTTATAGCTAAAGGTAGAGTCTCCCCAACTTGGGCCATTTATGACAACGTCCTACATAACAAGATTAAAGACGATGATTTGTGTACTGGGAACACGGCTTATGCACGGACACTATCTCACTATCTCACTATTTCAAGACACCGGACGCGACTTTAACGAGAACGCTATGGTCGACTTTCCTGATTAACTAAACGTACAAACGCAATTCAAGAATATTAGCGGAGACCGGTGCCGAACGCTTGCTTTAACAGAAAACGCATAGAACCTTCATAGCGCACGCGTGTACGGCGAGTAGTGATATCATAGGGTTATCGTCTAAGATATGATATATAGTCGGAGAAAGAAACAAACAATATTTTTGCCGAGGACTATTTTCGAATTTTGCATCGTGGTTCGCGCACGTCCTCGCCTTCCACTCATATCAGCACGTCTGATCCAGGGACGCATCCAGGGGATTGTGGAGGGGGTGAAGACGAGGAGCTGTTGGGAGCGTTATAAGCAAGAGGAGAAAGAATGGGCAAACAAATATTCCGGAAGCCATTGCCGCATCTACTTATACCTCGGAAAGCCGGGGACGATATATTACTTAATATGTCGCGGGGTTTTCCGAATAGCGAAGATGAGGCCACTTTGATCAGAAGCTGTTCATGTTGACAGCAGCCACATGTTGCACTAAATTAGCATTATATAGTTTCACATAAATTTGGAAACCGATCTAACCTGATATTTCTTTGCCTGCGTTTTATATTTTACAATTTATCGCTTCTTATTTCATTCGATTACCTACCCTACACAGGACAAGATCGGTATATATTGACCACCTGACTAATTGACAAAGCCGCTGTGGTGGCGAAGAACTCTTTGATGAGCGTGGCTTCCCTGGAGACGATCCATTTGCCTTAAGGGCAAAAACCATGACATTCAACACTTTGAAGATTACAAGAGTTGCGCATAACGTTACACCTTTTACTAATTAACCAGTACCTTTATTTGTTAAAAATGTTCGCCTGATTAATACACTAAGGCACAGTTAGAGGTAAAAATTACAATGTGAACAATTAAATCCGCGGATAAGAAGTGTCTATGACAGATGGTGCATGTATATTGACATGGGTATCTTTTTAAACAAGTCGGTGACGTAGACTTCTTTTTCATCATATACTTGATATGGTGGATTTCTAACAAAATATTAAATTTTCATGGTTAGTTTCCTTTCCACAAATACTTCATAAGGACAACAAAACTGCTTAGGCCTGAAAACACTAAATTAGCAAAGGTATGCCAAATCAACAATTTGGCGACCTTCAATCATATCCGACGGCTTCAGTTTATTTTTAGTACTAGGGGTACTTTTTTTGCCTCGGAGGCTTCTTCAGTTGTTTCTTTCTTTCTATTAGACGACCCTGTCACTTCTCTTTTGTTACACTGCCTAAACACCCGTTTCTTAGTCCACTAGACATGTTTCGTTTCCCGTATTATCGCTCAGTTTTGAATCGGATAACACGGGCGGTGACTAGGCCGCAGTAGTATTCTCATTTAGTACCACTGTTGATGGCCGATAGGCGCCAGTGGTCTCTATCTCTTGTCCTTAATAGAAACTTGATTCTTCATCAATGGCTAGGCGAAAGGCTTTAATTGCCTTACTTGGAATGTGTGTATGAACAAACTCCTGGTTGATACTACACGACTCTCGACTTCGTCGGACTAAAATCGATCTCAGATTACCATGGAGCGTAAGATAAATATTTCGGCCAAGCAATAAAATGTGTGATCTCTGCCAACTGACGGGGCTTACATCAGACGGCCAGCGCCGGTCTGGGTGTCCGGTATTCTATTCTACATCAATGGTTTCCTTTGACCGCCTTTCAAATTGACGCCGGGCGAACGCGGAGATGGGAGGGGGGGGGGGGGGGGCAGGCAGTGGATAGCTGGAGGGTGACTAATTATGGGGCATATGGTGGAGGGGGTTGCAAATCCGTCGTTCTAAAGGTGACAACAGTGAATGGCGAAATCATGATAGCGGGTGATTTCAATAATGACCTATGAGATATGTAAAATAAAGATCATGCTTGCAGTTGGATGGCCGCCCTCAGGGTGACAGAGGCTTTAGGATGGCCGCCCTCAGGGTGACAGTGGCTTTAGGATGGCCGCCCTCAGGGTGACAGTGGCTTTAGGATGGCCGCCCTCAGGGTGACAGAGGCTTTAGGATGGCCGCCCTAAGGGTGATAGAGGCTTTAGGATGGCCGCCCTCAGGGTGATAGAGGCTTTAGGATGGCCGCCCTCAGGGTGACAGTGGCTTTAGGATGGCCGCCCTCAGGGTGACAGAGGCTTTAGGATGGCCGCCCTCAGGGTGACAGAGGCTTTAGGATGGCCGCCCTAAGGGTGATAGAGGCTTTAGGATGGCCGCCCTCAGGGTGACAGAGGCTTTAGGATGGCCGCCCTCAGGGTGACAGTGGCTTTAGGATGGCCGCCCTCAGGGTGACAGAGGCTTTAGGATGGCCGCCCACAGGGTGATAGAGGCTTTAGGATGGCCGCCCTCAGGGTGACAGAGACTTTAGGATGGCCGCCCTCAGGGTGATAGAGGCTTTAGGATGGCCGCCCTCAGGGTGACAGAGGCTTTAGGATGGCCGCCCTCAGGGTGATAGAGGCTTTAGGATGGCCGCCCTCAGGGTGACAGTGGCTTTAGGATGGCCGCCCTCAGGGTGATAGAGGCTTTAGGATGGCCGCCCTCAGGGTGACAGAGGCTTTAGGATGGCCGCCCTCAGGGTGACAGTGGCTTTAGGATGGCCGCCCTCAGGGTGATAGAGGCTTTAGGATGGCCGCCCTCAGGGTGATAGAGGCTTTAGGATGGCCGCCCTCAGGGTGACAGAGACTTTAGGATGGCCGCCCTCAGGGTGACAGAGGCTTTAGGATGGCCGCCCTAAGGGTGATAGAGGCTTTAGGATGGCCGCCCTCAGGGTGACAGAGGCTTTAGGATGGCCGCCCTCAGGGTGACAGAGGCTTTAGGATGGCCGCCCCCAGGGTGATAGAGGCTTTAGGATGGCCGCCCTCAGGGTGATAGAGGCTTTAGGATGGCCGCCCTCAGGGTGATAGAGGCTTTAGGATGGCCGCCCTCAGGGTGATAGAGGCTTTAGGATGGCCCCCTACAGGGTGACAGAGGCTTTAGGATGGCCGCCCTCAGGGGGACAGAGGCTTTAGGATGGCCGCCCTAAGGGTGATAGAGGCTTTAGGATGGCCGCCCTCAGGGTGACAGAGGCTTTAGGATGGCCGCCCTAAGGGTGATAGAGGCTTTAGGATGGCCGCCCTCAGGGTGATAGAGGCTTTAGGATGGCCGCCCTCAGGGTGATAGAGGCTTTAGGATGGCCGCCCTCAGGGTGACAGAGGCTTTAGGATGGCCGCCCTCAGGGTGACAGAGGCTTTAGGATAGCCGCCCTCAGGGTGACAGAGGCTTTAGGATGGCCGCCCTCAGGGTGACAGAGGCTTTAGGATGGCCGCCCTCAGGGTGACAGAGGCTTTAGGATGGCCGCCCTCAGGGTGACAGAGGCTTTAGGATGGCCGCCCTCAGGGTGACAGAGGCTTTAGGATGGCCGCCCTCAGGGTGACAGAGGCTTTAGGATGGCCGCCCTCAGGGTGACAGAGGCTTTAGGATGGCCGCCCTCAGGGTGACAGAGGCTTTAGGATGGCCGCCCTCAGGGTGACAGAGGCTTTAGGATGGCCGCCCTCAGGGTGACAGAGGCTTTAGGATGGCTAACTCCTACATCTTCTTCTTGTCATCAAAGGTTCTCTCTGACTTATGACTTGGTCGGCCCTAGGATAGAATCGATTATTCGAATTGTAGCCAGTATACTGTAAATTTACCATTTTCTCTCAGATTTTTAGTTTTCGAGTTATAGGTCATGCATGTATGTAACTCATTTAATCCACTCGCTGGAGAGCTCAAGCAACGTATGTTACAGACAAATACATAAATAACACAGCAATAACGGTAACACTATTAATAGCAAAACAATGATGAATATTGACACTGATATTTCCCAATTTAAAGTTTTTAAAATACAACTATATGGTAGTTGAACGTGGATCACTTGAACATCGTCGCAAAGACTTCTACCGATGAACCGCCAGAGTCCTTACTTTGGCTCGAACCTCTCACTTAGTGTTGGTATTGGAGGACGCCTCGACGCATTCTGTCATGGCCTTGGCCATATGGGTGACGTATCTAGGTAGTGTGAAATCTGAAAAATGTCTCAATATATAGTCGTTGATTTTGCGCCAAATGTCGTGGCGATAAATGTCGTTAATTGCGACAAGATGTCGGCTCCACAATCTCCCATAATACAAGCAGGCCTATTGGGCACCTTTCTATTGGGCTGAGGTGACTGTCCGACCGCTCCACACCACGTTATTAATCCAAAGGGAAAAGGCGACGACACGAGCACTTCGCGAGGAGGACGTCCAACTCAGACCACTTCGCACACAGCTTTGAAACAGCAAGACTGGCGCAAAGTATTAAAGTATTATATTAACTGTTTCTGCAAAGATAAATATTGTGACGCCTCCCATTTTGGTCCCCGCGGAAATCAGGTATTTTTGTAAAATTATCACTTTGTGAACGCTGTCAACCCCCAACTAAACTGTTTACCTACCTTGTATGAGGCCACATTGTCACTTTCTGTTGTCTTTTTAACTTGTCTATTCTTATTTGGGATGGTACGAACCAATTTGTACCGTTTTGGGTGATGTTTACCTCTCGGGGCGGCCATGATTGTTGTTTCTCACGCGCGGCCTCGTTTTAGTCATTATGATAATTACCAAAGTTTTATAACCTCGCTGCCAACAAAAGCCGCGTTTGTGTATATGGCACTAGTTTCTGGTCCTGTTGATGTTTGTCTGATATTCTTTAAAGTTTTAATCTAAGCCAGCAACCTGCATCGCATACTTTAAACCCTTAAGTTGAGGAGTAACGCGAAAAGGGAGATATAGATTATTTCTGTCTGCGTCTTCCGGTGTGGCGGGTATAAAGGGAGACACCGGTTGTGATTTGGGGGACTCTCGACACAGACATTCGGGGAGACAGAGACGAGGGTAGTCCCATATGAGACAGTTGTTGCTACACACAACAGTCTCATTTCCTCATGTAGAAAATGAGGGTGTAAGATTTGTTTTTGTGGGCGACTAAGTGTTGTTAACCGCACGATCCATCAAACCCTTGTCATTTTGTACTCTGATACCTTAATTTTATATTTACCACAAAACCCACATGCATATGAACTAACAAAATATCGGATTACCTATCAAGTCGGTTGAAATGAGACTTTCTTGTTGTTTACCGCGGCATTTCGTATTTGGTCATTCTTCACCAGCGGCTTTCGCCAGGTGGCGTTTCGCTTATTGCGTGTCAATGGCTGCGTGTATGAAGCGCCACCAAGCGAATGGTGCGGTCTTAACGACATGCACGCATGCGCCGTTTCTCCACTGGGTGGGCAAGGCGGCAGACAGAACTGAGTTGTCCGCTGCTTCGAAAAATCAACAGACGATATCGTCGTAATCACGGAGACTTCAACCAAAATAACAAGATAAGTTGTAAGATACATACTTTTAGAAACTATTGCCATACCCCAAAAAGTTCTCGCCATCAGCACCGCTTCTCGCCACGCGTGTTTGTAAAATGCCGTACAGGATTTGATAGACTGGACATGTGGCGTTGTTTCCCAACAACGTCACATGGGGCTAAGACGAGGGAAGCAGGGCAGACCCTGTCGGTTAGTGCCCCCATTTGACCCCCCCCCCCCATTTACCCCCCCCCCTTTCTTATTAACCCCGATGACCCCGATGACCACGATGACCCGATGTCCCGAGGACCGAATGACGATGTAGATGATGAGAGCCTCTCAGCCCTCTGACTGTAGTCTGTAGAGTGTAGTGTTGATGTTTCCTAAATAGAATCTCTCCCACTAGGCCTAACCCGTGCATTTTCCCACTGGTCTATTTTAATTCTTTTGGTTCTTAATTCTTAATTCTTATCTGAGCTTAGGGGATTTTCCTTTTAGTTAGTCTATGCCAGACTAGGGGGTCTGGTTACATGCAGAGTATTTTATTTTTATATTGTCCCTCGTACCTGCTTTGACAAGAATGTTTTAATAAATGCCGCCAATGGTGGGAGACTGACACTGGTTGTGAATAGTTTTTTTTTGTTTCTTTTCCTTATATTATTTATAAAAGATTTTATTTTATTTTCGGCCATCCTGACAGGTTACGGTCGTAACAATATTTTGGTGTCAGAAGTGGGAACTGGTTTTAATACTGGATCCAAGGGTCGTGCTCCACTGCCTGGTGGTTATTTTTTCTTTTGAAATTTCTTGTTTGCTGGGTGCAGAACTGTAATTCTGAGGCAGTTTAGTGATGTAATCAGCCATAGAGGTTTTTTATTATTTTGATTTACCTCACTAACTCTGATGTTCCACGATGACCTTTGACCAATATGATGACACTTCCTTTGATTCATGTTGGACGAAATCTGATGATCCTGATGTTCAGCGATGACTCCTGATGTACTAGATAACCCATATGTTTCCTGATGTGGTGGATTTGAGGAAATATCTGATGACCCTGATATCCATTGATGACCTTTGATGTACTCTATGAGCTAGACATGTCCTGATGTGGTGGATTTGAGGGGAAATTGTTGTACCTGAAGACCCTTGATGCAGCTATTGACTCATGATGTACTTGGATGACAACTGATGTATTTGATGACCAATGTGATGTGGCTCATAGACCTGTGATGTACTGATGACCTCTGATGTGACTTATTGACTTATGATGTACTTGGATGATAACTGATGTATTTGATGACCTGTGATGTGGCTCATAGACCTGTGATGTACTGATATGACAGTTGATGTGGCTTATTGACATGTGATGTACTGAGATGACCCTTGACATGGTTTATGGACATGTGATTTACTGAGGTGGCAGTTGATTTATTTGCTGAAACCTGAGTAATAACCATTGATGTACCTGGTGACCCCTGATGCTCCTTGTTGACAATTGATGTACGTTGGCACCTGTCGTTAAAAATTACTGGTTGGAGGCGGAAGAGAGGCACTTTTGCAGCAGGGACTGGACAATTTGGCAGCTTTATATATATCAATGATGGAGTCCCACGGGCAGCGAAACATACGTGAAGGGTTGAGGTCTCGTACCAACCATCAATTATCTCTGTCCGAGGGGGAGAGTTCAGCTGTTAAAACTGATGTCTGGCGTAAATCCACCCCTCCCAGAGATACTGCTCAGGATAGCTCCTTGGAGTCTGAGGCACAAGCTCCTGTCTCCAGTGCGGTGTCAACCCCAATGATGAGCCCCCAGCTCCCCACGTTGACGCCTCAAGCGCCGATGTTGATGACCGGGCTCACCCAGCTGGTTCAGCCAGCATCAGCCATGTCGGCCTATTCCCCAGTGTTGCGGCCCCAGATTCACCCGTTGACACCTCAAGCCCCCGTTTCGGTGACAAGCCCGACCCTGCAAACCCCGGTGTCTGCCCATGCGCCCGCGATGCGTCCCCAGCCCTCCCCTGTGACGTCACAAGCACCCATGATGGTGACCCACCCATCCCCGCAGAGCTATCAAGCTCCACCGATGCCTGCGTTTGCGCCAGCGATGCGTCCCCAGCCCTCCGCCGTGACGTCACAAGCACCCATGATGGTGACCCACCCACCCCAGCAGAGCTATCAAGCTCCACTGATGCCTGCGTTTGCGCCAGCGATGCGTCCCCAGCCCTCCGCACTGACGTCACAAGCACCCATGATGGTGGCCAACCCGGCCCAGCAGACACCTCAGGCTCCACAGATGCCTGCGGTTGCCCCTGCGATGCGTCCCCAGCCCTCCGCCATGACGTCACAAGGACCCATGATGGTGACCCACCCATCCCAGCAGAGCTATCAAGCTCCACCGATGCCTGCGTTTGCGCCAGCGATGCGTCCCCAGCCCTCCGCCGTGACGTCACAAGCACCCATGATGGTGACCCACCAATCCCAGCAGAGCTATCAGGATCCACAGATGCCTGCCTATGCCCCACAGATGCGTTTCCAGCCCGCCTCCTGGACGTCTGGAGGACCCTTGGTGGGGCCCGACCCAGTCCAGCAGGTTTATCAGGGTCCACCGATGCCTGCTTACGCCCTGGAGATGCGATCCCACGTCCCCATGGCGCCGCGCCAGGAGCCGATGTTGATGACCGGGATTACCCCTCCGATCTACCGAGAGGCCATGACGGATAACCAAGCGCACCTTGTGCCCACCCAGGCGATGTCCGACCAGACTCCCACGATGGTACCCGGTAATCCCTTGGAGCACCATCGGACCCCCACCGCGGCGGACTATGGCCGTGCCCAAGCAAGGCGGGAGATTGCGGCCCCAATCAACACAAAGGTCCGGCACCAAAAGAAAAAAATCTCTATCCGCAGGAGACGTGAATCACCCTCAACATCGGGGGAGTCTGCAAGTGACGAGGATGATGCGATGGGTTGGCCCGCTTCGCCAAAGCACCGCGACACTCCTTCCAGGGGGTCGAAATTGCCCCCATTCACTGGCCGTGAAGCCTGGGAAGTCTGGTTTAACCGGTTCCAAGATGTTGCTGATCGACAGAGGTGGAATCTAGATGACAGACTAGATGAACTTCTCCCAAAGCTGCAGGGTGTGGCTGGCGATTTCGTATACGGCCAGCTCCCGCGGAAGGTGCGGAACAATTTTACAGTTCTCGTTAGCGAGTTGGGGAATAGATTCAGGACAATTGAGACTTCTAAATCATATGCCGCTAAATTTAGTAACCGGAGCCAGAAGACCGGAGAGTCTGTGGAAACGTACGCAGCCGAGCTGAAACGCTTGTACGACAAGGCGTACCCGCGACGGGACTGCGCCACGCGCCAAGAAGACCTTCTCCGACGTTTCTTGGACGGACTGACCGACAACGAAGTGACCTTCCACGTCGAATACATTAAAGAACCCCGGGACATCGATGAGGCCGTGTATGAGTCAGTTAACTTCCTGGATACGCGTCATCGCCTTAACCCAGCCGACGGAGCACCCCGGTCGAGGAAGGCAGTACGGGTGAGCCGTTTCGAAGAAGATGCCTCTGAGCAGGATACAGGCAGTCACAGAATAGCCCGTATCCCGGAGAAGTCTAACATGGTTTCAACCAAGTCTCAGGGGACAGGCTGGCCAGACGAGTCAGCCCGTGCGATATCTCTGGAGGGAGATGTGAATCGCAAAGCGATTGCCGAGTTACAACAGGAACTCAGGAGAGTTACCCATCATCTTGGACTTGCTGGTGCCCGGCCTACCCAGTCACAACCTAGGGAGGGTCGTTCCACCCAGCAGGGGACGGAGGACAGATTCGCCTGCTACGGATGTGGTCAGCCGGGACATTTCGCCAGAAACTGCCCCCGAAATGCCAATCAACCGACAAGGCCATACTACCAGGATAACTTCGTACCTCGTACCTCTCGTACCCAGATGTCGGACCGTCCTGCGGTTAATTACGGGCACCCGTCAAACTGCTAGGGACCGGCCGTGCTGGCCAACAACCGGTCCCGACGTCACCAGGCCCGCAGCGGATGGTTCATGAGTACGGGACCTCGTACCCAAAACCCGTAACCGCCGTGACCGGGGAAAACTCCCCCGATGTGAAATTCCCTGCTGCGAAGTCGCCTGCTGTGAAGTCCCCTGCTGCGAAGTCGCCCGATGTGAAGTCCCCTGCTGCGAAGTCGCCCGATGTGAAATCGCCTGCTGCGAAGTCGCCTGCTGTGAAGTCCCGAGATGTGACGTCCCCCAATATGAAGTCCCCCGATGTGAAACCCCCTGATGAGAAGTCGCCTGACGAGATTTCGCCTGTTTTGAATTTTCCTGTTGTGAAGTCACCTGACGAGAAGTCACTTGACGAGAAGTCGCCTGACCAGAAGTCGCCTGTTTTGAATTTTTCTGTTGTGAAGTCCCCTGATGAGAGGTCACCTGACGAGAAGTCACCTGACGCGAGGTCACCTGACGAGAAGTCACCTGACGAGAAGTCGCTTGTTTTGAATTTTCCCGTTGTGAAGTCGCCTATTGTTAAATTGTCCGAAGTGAAGTCGCTTGGAGTGAAGTCGCATGTTGCTGTATCGCCCGAAGTAAAGTCGCATGTTGTTAAATCGTCCGAAGTGAAGTCGCTTGGAGTGAAGTCGCATGTTGCTGTATCGCCCGAAGTGAAGTCGCCTGTTGTTAAATCGTCCGAAGTGAAGTCGCTTGGAGTGAAGTCGCCTGTTGTTGTATCGCCCAAAGTGAAGTCGCCTGTTGTTAAATCGTCCGAAGTGAAGTCGCTTGGAGTGAAGTCACCTGTTTTGAATTTTCATTTTGTACAGATGCCTGATGCGAAACTTGTTGTAGAGTCGCCTTATGTACAGTCGCCTGATGTGAAGCTCGAAGTGAAGTCCCCAGATATGACTGCCCTGATGTCGCTTATTGTGAAGTCGCATGTTGTTGTATCACCCGAAGTGAAGTCGCCTGTTGTTAAATCGTCCGAAGTGAAGTCCCCTGATGTGCCGTCCCCTGTTGCGAAGTCGCCTGTTGTGGAATCGCCTGCAGTGGAGTCCCCCGAAGTGAAGTCCCAGGAAGTGAAGTCCCCAGATGTGCAGTCCCCAGATATGAAGTTGCCTGTCCTGATGTCGCTTGTTGTGGAATCGCCCGAAAAGAAGTCCCCAGATATTAGGTCCCCTGATGTGAAGTCTCAGGAAGTGAAGTCCTCAGTTGTGAAGTCGCCTGTCCTGATGTCGCTTGTGAAGTCGCCTGCTGTGGAATCGCCCATTGGGAAGTCCCCTGATGCGAAGTCCCCTCGTGTGAAGTCACCCAATGTGAAGTTCCCAGAGAAGGAACGTCCTGATGCCAAGCCTCCTGATGTGATATCCCAAGATGAGACTTTCACTGGCGAGGGGTCACTCGACTGCAGACCAGGCCAGGTGCAACGCATCTGCACAGCTCCGCTGGCCGATGGCTTACAGGTGCCACCTTACCATGGGTTGGTGGTGTTGATTGCGATGGTGATGACAACGATGTTTACTGTGGCTGCCGACAAAGAGTTGAGAGACCTACTGGTTGTTCTCGCGCCATGCACTCTCTGGTGGGTCATTGGCGGAACCATCCGACGTCCAACTTCTAATGTTGAGTGCTGGACCCCAGAGGACAGCCGCTGCCGCCCGGAAGACCGCGGAGGACACATGTCCATAGACGCAACCCCGTCGAGAGGATCTACCGTCAACCCAGACTGCGGAGGACGCACCGCCGTCAAGAACAAACACCCTGGCGTCAGCCCAGACCACGGAGGACCTCGACAGCTCAACGAGCCACGCCGGAAGCAGAGGAACATGTGGTTAATGTACTTTTCTTTTCAGCTGAATATGGTGCAATGTAGGAGTTTGTATTGCTGTATGTAACTGTTTGGCGATGATGCCAAACCATTAAGTAGGGGGGCAATATAACGGTCCCTATTCTAATCCCGTGTAAGGGTGTATTTTGACATGTATCTGCATCTAAGTACTCGTCGCTTGCAACGCTGCAGGTTCATTACTTGTGAGATTTTGTATAATATTTTTGTGGTGTTAGTTTAGTGTTGGCGAGGACGCCTGACACTTAAGCAGGGGGCATTGTGACGCCTCCCATTTTGGTCCCCGCGGAAATCAGGTATTTATGTAAAATTATCACTTTGTGAACGCTGTCAACCCCCAACTAAACTGTTTACCTACCTTGTATGAGGCCACATTGTCACTTTCTGTTGTCTTTTTAACTTGTCTATTCTTATTTGGGATGGTACGAACCAATTTGTACCGTTTTGGGTGATGTTTACCTCTCGGGGCGGCCATGATTGTTGTTTCTCACGCGCGGCCTCGTTTTAGTCATTATGATAATTACCAAAGTTTTATAACCTCGCTGCCAACAAAAGCCGCGTTTGTGTATATGGCATTAGTTCCTGGTCCTGTTGATGTTTGTCTGATATTCTTTAAAGTTTTAATCTAAGCCAGCAACCTGCATCGCATACTTTAAACCCTTAAGTTGAGGAGTAACGCGAAAAGGGAGATATAGATTATTTCTGTCTGCGTCTTCCGGTGTGGCGGGTATAAAGGGAGACACCGGTTGTGATTTGGGGGACTCTCGACACAGACATTCGGGGAGACAGAGACGAGGGAAGCAGGGCAGACCCTGTCGGTTAGTGCCCCCATTTGACCCCCCCCCCATTTACCCCCCCCCCTTTCTTATTAACCACGATGACCCCGATGACCACGATGACCCGATGTCTCGAGGACCGAATGACGATGTAGATGATGACAGCCTCTCAGCCCTCTGACTGTAGTCTGTAGAGTGTAGTGTTGATGTTTCCTAAATAGATTCTCTCCCACTAGGCCTAACCCGTGCATTTTCCCACTGATCTATTTTAATTCTTTTGGTTCTTAATTCTTAATTCTTATCTGAGCTTAGGGGATTTTCCTTTTAGTTAGTCTATGCCAGACTAGGGGGTCTGGTTACATGCAGAGTATTTTATTTTTATATTGTCCCTCGTACCTGCTTTGACAAGAATGTTTTAATAAATGCCGCCAATGGTGGGAGACTGACACTGGTTGTGAATAGTTTTTTTTTGTTTCTTTTCCTTATAAAAGATTTTATTTTATTTTCGGCCATCCTGACAGGTTACGGTCGTAACAATATAATTTATCAGGGGAATGATATTAAAATTAATGAGCTTCTCTAAATTACACACAGGAAAGTTATCTTATGTCATCTTATGTTTTCTATCGGGTTATGCTCAAATCTAAAGCCCAGCACATGCAGTGGCGCCTCACACTGGAATAATATGAACTACCATTAGTGAAGTCTGCTATGATGAAGTCTGCTAGTTTGTGATGAGGATGGCGCGCAACCTTTCCATTGTCCACCCGACATGTCTGTGGTTTGCGTTGTTTTCGGTAATGTCGCAAATTTCTTTACTAGCCTATTAAAGGGAACCGCCAGCCTGGCCTCTAACACTGCTTTACCGATACATATCATATCCAATTGTCTATTCTCCAAATTATAGAATTTGTCGTTCTCTGTAGCTCACAATACAATTTAGAAGTGACCGCCAGGCACAATTTTGTCGCCTAGCCAGGCGGCAGCCCTTTTTGGAGGCGTGTCCGCGATTGACCAATCAGGAGGCGATACTCTAATTTATTCAAACCGGAAATTGCGCCTATTGTGTGAGCAAAACAAGAGCGCGTGATAATCGCTAATATAAATAGCTGCGATTCTAACTCCAATCATGGCATTGTTGCAGAGTCAATCGTCGCAAGACGTATGTCAATTTGTTGGGAGGGTTCTTTTCCATGAAACACTAAGATCTTGCGCTACTGCGAGGCTTGGAACTGCCGTTGTTCCTATGTGAATCGCGGCCCTGATCTCTCTCACCGCGTGTTATAACGTAAGGCGGCGCCATATGATTAGTCACAATGTGCGTCACTGCTCCCGGCAAAATGGCTCTCTGCTTGACATTCGTGGGGGCGGGTTGCCTTAATTTTTTTCTTCTTACCAGTCGGCCGAAACGAAGCGTTAACACTCGTCAATTTAATTTTAAGATGTAAACTTTCTTAATCTTTAAAAATTCATAATCCAATATGGTTACTGAACGGCGGTACCGACTGAATAAATAGTATCTTTGAAAATGGGCGCCACATCCACTCAAAAATACAACCTTCAACTACATGTCATTCTTTAATACTCATTGAACTATGTTGGCATAAATCAATAAGTTGCAAATAAATTATGACTGTTGCTAATGTTGTGAGGTCGTCGTATGTTGGCTCTGCTAAGCTCCACTGCCCCACGACAGTCTCGACGAAGTGAAGACCAGTTAGTTCTTCTCTGACCTCGGGTCACAATTGACAAGAAAGTCAGAATGGACAACAGCACCCATCCCCGGCATTTATGTGTAGGAATATGTGGTGAATGCTCTCTTGCGATTAGAGACAGAAACACTGAGAGGGAGAGAGGGATAGAGGGAGGAGGGGGGGTGGGGGGAGGAAGGGGAGAGAGCGATAGAGAGAGAGAGAGGCAGTGAGCGACTGGTAGGCATAATTACATCTTAACATTGAAAAAGAGGAACTTTTTTTATCAACTTTATGCAAAACTTGCATTACATCCAAACAAACGCAAGCACTGGTACAATAGCATCACACAACAGCGTAACCTAAAACAGGACCCGGATGTTGGCAATGCCTCAGCACAATGCACGCGGCATTCACCATATCTGTTATATAGATACTGACCTCCTGCCTGTAGTAACACAATATGGTACACATAGTGCCAAATGTATGAAGACTAAATACTTTTCAATCTCGAATTGATCCAGAATACAATTAATTAAAATTAGACGTACTACTTCTGTTGACTTGAAATAAGATGCCATGATGTTATGTCAGACAACAACAGATCGTCACTTAGGAAAACACGTTGTCGAAAGCCGGGGAAACAAGGGTCGAATGTGGTCCTCTATTCAATATTGTTTTCGAACCTGATGCCGGGTATTCCGGGTGCCAATGCTGGCCCACAGCGTGTGTTTCCTCCCTGGTCTGACAGTTTCACTGCTAACCAATGTCCCTGCACTTTACGTAGTACGTCAATGTGATACCACGCTGGGGAACCAATGAACGGGCTATAAAAAATTGTTGTCTCCTCCACGATGTTGCCAGCGAATTGGTGCTTTTGGATGCTAAAACGTAGTTCATAGTACATATATTAAAACCACGACAACTACACGTTAGTTCGTCCTGTTCTAGGGGGTTGAGTGTGAGTTAGTTTCAATCAAGGGAAGTAGACGGCGTGCACTGTGGCCACCACGAAGCAGGACGGACCTGTCATGGAGGCCGTCGCTGTGTTATCGGTGTCGGCGTCCCAGAGTCCCCGGCTGCAGAAATTAAAGCCTTGACCTTGATTTTGACCTATGACCACGTGGCAGATGTACTTGTAGCGCGGAAAGCCGAGTTCCTTGATCTTGTCGACGATCATGGAGGAGAAGGCGCGACAGTACTTGGGCGCCGTCCCCTTGCTGTACTTGTATCCATTGAGGTTATCCTTGAGGAAGTCCTGCAGGGTCCGCTGCGCCATGTCGGGCCGGAAGCGCTTCTCGGGGTGGGGTGCCAGTTGGTATGTGTTCTCGTAGGACACGCGTTCCCGCTGCGAATCCTCGTCCTCCGCCTTGGACGGTGCCTTCAAGGGGAACCCGAACCGTATCATGGCCTTGACCTTCCATACTGCACGGCGGAAGCGATCCAATGCCAACTTCCGGCGATCGACAGGCGCAATTTTGGGAACGGACATACGCTTGCCACCGAGGATGCTCTGCCGCCTCATCCGGGCATTTAGCATGGGGAATCCTCCTGGCGGCGGCACGATGCTTGACTGGCGACGCTGACCGATTGACATTGGACCGGTCGCCACAGAATCGCGGCGACCAGGTTTAAACATCTTCACTACGTCACTCTGATGGGCAACAAACAACCAAGGTGAACACCCGTGTCGTTGGACGTGAGGCACGGTAATTAGGCAGTCTAATGGTCGTTATTCATGTCATATGTTACACCAAATTTGTCAATTTTACACACACAATGCTGATGATTCTCACGTTATATACTTCCGCCTGAATTGTTCAAGTCAATTATCATTGTTCTCATTCAGTGACTTGTATTCACTCCAACGACCAGTGTCTGCTGCTGTTGTCAATTCATTGCAAACTCCAAAACATGGGTAGGTCTTTGTAAAGCTAAAAAATAAGAATGCATAACACATATGTAAATATTATGCCAACATGTGAATGTATATGCATCAAACAACAATAATAATAATAACAATAATGACAATAATAACAATAACAATTAGAAGAATAACAATAATCATATAACATTTAGTACAGGGCTATCAGGCCTGCTATCTTCCCTGGTGCAACTACCTTTCTTCTGTTACGACGACTAATACACTTACTATAACTGCTACTGTACGACAACTACTACTAGTGCTACTTTATCATCTAATGTTATCAATAGTATGACCATTAATTGTACATCTAATGACCTGCATCTGTCGATCCACAACGGGTCGTGCGATGATGACGCAAACGTCTTTTCAACATCACTTATCGCCATCAACATGTCACAACTCCTATATATGACAGCATATACCCCACTCACCGTTCCCATGGAGACGACAGACGGTGTATTGCAGTGAGCACTCGCACAGAGTCCGAAGTATTGTCACGATATAGCTGCCAGCGAAAAGGTAAATGAGCCCAGCATGAAGCCCAGCCGTAGAGACCAGCCCCCGGGCCTGTAGCCTAGGTACCTACACCCTATGGTACCCACACCCCGGCATACGTACGTACGGCCAGTGGCTCTCACTTGTTGCAGTAATCCCTTCCTTGGCAACGCGTTGGGCTGCGTCGCTGGAGGTTTGTTTGTTTGTTGACTACTAAGAGCGGACGACCAATAATAATCTGGCATGATGGTATCATTGTTCGCATTAATCAGCCTGACCCCCCCCCCCCACCTCCCACGGCTTTCCCTCGTACCAGCATAACCCACCGCACGCCTTCGTCCCCCGCTCCACTCGCTAAGCAATGGCGCTTACCCAAATCAATTGGCCATACAGTGCGATGGACTGCGAAAACACCCGGGCAAAAAGCGTTCAGGCCCGACGGTGGCGCATTATTTGCAATATAGAAGGTCGGCGGGGACACGGTGCCACGGGGTGTGGCAAAATCGAAGGTTGTTTATGCTGGCTGCAGCTGGGGGTCCGGTGTGTGCAGCAAGGGAGGAAGTACTGGGAGTGGCGGGGTGGATGGGCGTGCCGGGGTGGATGGGAGTGCCGGGGTGGGTGGCAGTGGCGGGGTGGATGGGAGTGGCGGGCGGGGTGGATGGAAGTGCCGGGGTGGGTGGGAGTGCCGGGGTGGATGAGAGTGGCGGGCGGGGTGGGTGGGAGTGACGGGGTGACAGGTTATGTGTCTGAATTCGCGGACCAATATTAACGATGTTTCCGAGGGAAGGAGCACCGTGACCAGGGTGGAGGAGCACCGTGACCAGGGTGGAGGAGCACCGTGACCAGGGTGGAGGAGCACCGTGACCAGGGTGGAGGAATTCCCCGGGATGAATCCTCAGCATAGTTAACCGGTGTTTGCTTCCTGCAATATAAGCAAAGCCTATATGTGACAGATTGTGCTTGATTGCGCCTTGATGTGGATCGTAGAATTGTTTGAGCGGGTGTTGGTTGGGAGGGGGGGGGGGGGAGGGGGACTATACATGGCTCTGGAAAACTTTCTAATTATATTTAAACCGGAAATGACGCCTACTGTGTGACCAAAACAAGAGCGCGTGCTCATCGCTAATATAACTAGCTGCGTTTCCAACTCCAGTCATGGCTTTTTTACAGAGGTCATCGTCGCAAGACATATATCAATTTGTTTGGATGCCATGAAACACTAAGATGGTGGTCTATTGTGCGGCTTGGAACTGCCGCAATTCATCGGAAAATTGCAGTAATCTCTCGTTTGACGCGTTTTCTCTGAAGGGTACCACCACTGTCCCTCCGGCCACAATATACGTCACAATATGCGTCACTTGCTCCGGCAAAATGGCGCGCTGCTTGGAATTCATGGGGGCGAGTTGCCTTGATCTTTTTCATCTTACCGGTCGGCTGAAACGGAGCGTTAACACTCGCCAATTTAGTTTTAATATGTAAACGTTCGGTGCAGATCGCGATTAGATTAGTTTGGACATCCGCTTTAAAGTAGGCATCATAATATTCTCTTTTCTTAGCCCTAAGTCTACAGATGAGGGTATAATATCCCGCAGATGTAGTCACCAGCATTTACCATCTATCATCGGTCCTTCTTCCATGTTAGAACCCAGGAAATGGATTGGTATATTAAATGCTAGGCGCGACTAATGCCTGAGCTATGCGGACACAATGTCTCGCCCTTACATGGAAGAGCGACCCTCGTGATCCTCTGGGTAAGTATTAGTTTCAATGCACGTTTCGAACCGATGGGCACCCCCCCCCCCCCCCCACCACATCCAATCCCACCTCGGCCCACAAAGTCTCAAAGCCCTAAACCTGCATACGCTTGCCTGTGTGGTACGCCGTGTGTGTCGCCGGCACCCCTGGGGGATTGCGTGGCACTGTGGCCGTGTAGGCTGGCGTGGCACGGTGGCCGTGTAGGCTGGCACGGTGGCCGTGTAGGCTGGCGTGGCACAGTGGCCGTGTAGGCTGGCACGGTGGCCGTGTAGGCTGGCACGGTGGCCGTGTAGGCTGGAGTGGCACGGTGGCCGTGTAGGCTGGCGTGGCACTGTGGCCGTGTAGGCTGGCGTGGCACGGTGGCCGTGTAGGCTGGCACGGTGGCCGTGTAGGCTGGAGTGGCACGGTGGCCGTGTAGGCTGGCGTGGAATGGTGGCCGTGTAGGCTGGCGTGGCACGGTGGCCATGTAGGCTGGCACAGTGGCCGTGTAGGCTGGCACGGTGGCCGTGTAGGCTGGCACGGTGGCCGTGTAGGCTGGCGTGGAAAGGTGGCCGTGTAGGCTGGCGTGGCACAGTGGCCGTGTAGGCTGGCGTGGCACAGTGGCCGTGTAGGCTGGCGTGGCACAGTGGCCGTGTAGGCTGGAGTGGCACGGTGGCCGTGTAAGCTGGCTCATGTTATATTAAAGGTACGGGTACCACGTGGCGCATGTTATATTAAAGGTACGGGTACCACGTGGCTCATGTTACATTAAAGGTACGGGTACCACGTGACTCATGTTATATTAAAGGTACGGCTGGCACGGTGGCCGTGTAGGCTGGAGTGGCACGGTGGCCGTGTAGGCTGGCGTGGCACTGTGGCCGTGTAGGCTGGCGTGGCACGGTGGCCGTGTAGGCTGGCACGGTGGCCGTGTAGGCTGGAGTGGCACGGTGGCCGTGTAGGCTGGCGTGGAATGGTGGCCGTGTAGGCTGGCGTGGCACGGTGGCCGTGTAGGCTGGCACAGTGGCCGTGTAGGCTGGCACGGTGGCCGTGTAGGCTGGCACGGTGGCCGTGTAGGCTGGCACGGTGGCCGTGTAGGCTGGCGTGGAAAGGTGGCCGTGTAGGCTGGCGTGGCACAGTGGCCGTGTAGGCTGGCGTGGCACAGTGGCCGTGTAGGCTGGCGTGGCACAGTGGCCGTGTAGGCTGGAGTGGCACGGTGGCCGTGTAAGCTGGCTCATGTTATATTAAAGGTACGGGTACCACGTGGCGCATGTTATATTAAAGGTACGGGTACCACGTGGCTCATGTTACATTAAAGGTACGGGTACCACGTGGCCTTTGTTATATTAAAGGTACGTGTACCCCGTGGCTCATGTTACATTAAAGTTACGGGTACCACGTGGCTCATGTTATATTAAAGGTACGGGTACCACGTGGCTCATGTTATATTAAAGGTACCGGTACCACGTGGCTCATGTTACATTAAAGGTACGGGTACCACGTGGCCTTTGTTATATTAAAGGTACGGGTACCACGTGGCTCATGTTATATTAAAGGTACGAGTACCACGTGGCTCATGTTACATTAAAGGTACGGGTACCACGTGGCCTTTCTTATATTAAAGGTACGTGTAGCACGTGGCTCATGTTAAATTAAAGGTACTGGTACCACGTGGCTCATGTTACATTAAAGGTACGGGTACCACGTGACTCATGTTATATTAAAGGTACGGGTACCACGTGGCTCATGTTATATTAAAGGTACCGCTACCACGTGGCTCATGTTATATTAGAGGTACGGGTACCACGTGGCTGATGTTACATTAAAGGTACGGGTACCACGTGGCTCATGTTACATTAAAGGTACGGGTACCACGTGGCGCATGTTATATTAAAGGTACGGGTACCACGTGGCTCATGTTACATTAAAGGTACGGGTACCACGTGGCCTTTGTTATATTAAAGGTACGTGTACCCCGTGGCTCATGTTACATTAAAGTTACGGGTACCACGTGGCTCATGTTATATTAAAGGTACGGGTACCACGTGGCTCATGTTATATTAAAGGTACCGGTACCACGTGGCTCATGTTACATTAAAGGTACGGGTACCACGTGGCCTTTGTTATATTAAAGGTACGGGTACCACGTGGCTCATGTTATATTAAAGGTACGAGTACCACGTGGCTCATGTTACATTAAAGGTACGGGTACCACGTGGCCTTTCTTATATTAAAGGTACGTGTAGCACGTGGCTCATGTTAAATTAAAGGTACTGGTACCACGTGGCTCATGTTACATTAAAGGTACGGGTACCACGTGACTCATGTTATATTAAAGGTACGGGTACCACGTGGCTCATGTTATATTAAAGGTACCGCTACCACGTGGCTCATGTTATATTAGAGGTACGGGTACCACGTGGCTGATGTTACATTAAAGGTACGGGTACCACGTGGCTCATGTTACATTAAAGGTACGGGTACCACGTGGCTCATGCTACATTAAAGGTACAGGTACCACGTGGCTCATGTTACATGAAAGATACGGGTACCACGTGGCTCATGTTATATTAATGGTACGGGTACCACGTGGCTCATGTTATATTAAAGGTACGGGTACCACGTGGCGCATGTTATATTAAAGGTACGGGTACCACGTGGCTCATGTTACATTAAAGGTACGGGTACCACCTGGCCTTTGTTAAATCAAAGGTACGTGTACCCCGTGGCTCATGTTACATTAAAGGTACGGGTACCACGTGGCGCATGTTATATTAAAGGTACGGGTACCACGTGGCTCATGTTATATTAAAGGTACGGGTACCACGTGGCTCATGTTACATTAAAGGTACGGGTACCACGTGGCCTTTGTTATATTAAAGGTACGGGTACCACGTGGCTCATGTTATATTAAAGGTACGGGTACCACGTGGCGCATGTTATATTAAAGGTACGGGTACCACGTGGCTCATGTTACATTAAAGGTACGGGTACCACGTGGCCTTTGTTATATTAAAGGTACGTGTACCCCGTGGCTCATGTTACATTAAAGTTACGGGTACCACGTGGCTCATGTTATATTAAAGGTACGGGTACCACGTGGCTCATGTTATATTAAAGGTACGGGTACCACGTGGCTCATGTTACATTAAAGGTACGGGTACCACGTGGCCTTTGTTATATTAAAGGTACGGGTACCACGTGGCTCATGTTATATTAAAGGTACGAGTACCACGTGGCTCATGTTACATTAAAGGTACGGGTACCACGTGGCCTTTCTTATATTAAAGGTACGTGTAGCACGTGGCTCATGTTACATTAAAGGTACTGGTACCACGTGGCTCATGTTACATTAAAGGTACGGGTACCACGTGACTCATGTTATATTAAAGGTACGGGTACCACGTGGCTCATGTTATATTAAAGGTACCGCTACCACGTGGCTCATGTTATATTAGAGGTACGGGTACCACGTGGCTGATGTTACATTAAAGGTACAGGTACCACGTGGCTCATGTTACATGAAAGATACGGGTACCACGTGGCTCATGTTATATTAAAGGTACGGGTACCACGTGGCTCATGTTATATTAAAGGTACGGGTACCACGTGGCGCATGTTATATTAAAGGTACGGGTACCACGTGGCTCATGTTACATTAAAGGTACGGGTACCACCTGGCCTTTGTTATATCAAAGGTACGTGTACCCCGTGGCTCATGTTACATTAAAGGTACGGGTACCACGTGGCTCATGTTATATTAAAGGTACGGGTACCACGTGGCTCATGTTATATTAAAGGTACGGGTACCACGTGGCTCATGTTACATTAAAGGTACGGGTACCACGTGGCCTTTGTTATATTAAAGGTACGGGTACCACGTGGCTCATGTTACATCAAAGGTACGGGTACCACGTGGCCTTTGTTATATCAAATGTACGCGTAGCACGTGGCTCATGTGACATTAAAGGTACTGGTACCACGTGGCTCATGTTACATTAAAGGTACGGGTACCACGTGACTCATGTTATATTAAAGGTACGGGTACCACGTGGCTCATGTTATATTAAAGGTACCGCTGCCACGTGGCTCACGTTATATTAGAGGTACGGGTACCACGTGGCTCATGTTACATTAAAGGTACGGGTACCACGTGGCTCATGTTATATTAAAGGTACGGGTACCACGTGGCTCATGTTACATTTAAGGTACGGGTACCACGTGGCTCATGTTACATTAAAGATACGGGTACCACGTGGCTCATGTTATATTAATGGTACGGGTACCACGTGGCTCATGTTACATTAAAGGTACGGGTACCACGTGGCTCATGTTATATTAAAGGTAAGGGGACCACGTGGCTCATGTTATATTAAAGGTACGGGTACCACGTGGCTCATGTTATATTAAAGGTACCGGTACCACGTGGCTCATGTTATATTAAAGGTACCGGTACCACGTGGCTCATGTTACATTAAAGGTACGTGTACCACATGGCTCATGTTACATTAAAGGTACGGGTACCACGTGGCTCATGTTATATTAAAGGTACGGGTACCACGTGGCTCATGTTATATTAAAGGTACGGGTACCACGTGGCTCATGTTATATTAAAGGTACCGCTACCACGTGGCTCACGCTATATTAGAGGTACGGGTACCACGTGGCTCATGTTACATTAAAGGTACGGGTACCACGTGGCTCATGTTACATTAAAGATACGGGTACCACGTGGCTCATGTTATATTAATGGTACGGGTACCACGTGGCTCATGTTACATTAAAGGTACGGGTACCACGTGGCTCATGTTATATTAAAGGTAAGGGGACCACGTGGCTCATGTTATATTAAAGGTACGGGTACCACGTGGCTCATGTTACATTAAAGGTACGGGTACCACGTGGCCTTTGTTATATTAAAGGTACGGGTACCACGTGGCTCATGTTACATCAAAGGTACGGGTACCACGTGGCCTTTGTTATATCAAATGTACGCGTAGCACGTGGCTCATGTGACATTAAAGGTACTGGTACCACGTGGCTCATGTTACATTAAAGGTACGGGTACCACGTGACTCATGTTATATTAAAGGTACGGGTACCACGTGGCTCATGTTATATTAAAGGTACCGCTGCCACGTGGCTCACGTTATATTAGAGGTACGGGTACCACGTGGCTCATGTTACATTAAAGGTACGGGTACCACGTGGCTCATGTTATATTAAAGGTACGGGTACCACGTGGCTCATGTTACATTTAAGGTACGGGTACCACGTGGCTCATGTTACATTAAAGATACGGGTACCACGTGGCTCATGTTATATTAATGGTACGGGTACCACGTGGCTCATGTTACATTAAAGGTACGGGTACCACGTGGCTCATGTTATATTAAAGGTAAGGGGACCACGTGGCTCATGTTATATTAAAGGTACGGGTACCACGTGGCTCATGTTATATTAAAGGTACCGGTACCACGTGGCTCATGTTATATTAAAGGTACCGGTACCACGTGGCTCATGTTACATTAAAGGTACGTGTACCACATGGCTCATGTTACATTAAAGGTACGGGTACCACGTGGCTCATGTTATATTAAAGGTACGGGTACCACGTGGCTCATGTTATATTAAAGGTACGGGTACCACGTGGCTCATGTTATATTAAAGGTACCGCTACCACGTGGCTCACGCTATATTAGAGGTACGGGTACCACGTGGCTCATGTTACATTAAAGGTACGGGTACCACGTGGCTCATGTTACATTAAAGATACGGGTACCACGTGGCTCATGTTATATTAATGGTACGGGTACCACGTGGCTCATGTTACATTAAAGGTACGGGTACCACGTGGCTCATGTTATATTAAAGGTAAGGGGACCACGTGGCTCATGTTATATTAAAGGTACGGGTACCACGTGGCTCATGTTATATTAAAGGTACCGGTACCACACGGCTCATGTTATATTAAAGGTACCGGTACCACGTGGCTCATGTTACATTAAAGGTACGTGTACCACATGGCTCATGTTACATTAAAGGTACGGGTACCACGTGGCTCATGTTATATTAAGGGTACGGGTACCACGTGGCTCATGTTATATTAAAGGTACGGGTACCACGTGGGTCGTGTTACATTAAAGGTACGGGTACCACGTGGCTCATGTTACATTAAAGGTACGGGTACCACGTGGCTCATGTTACATTAAAGGTACGGGTACCACATGGCTCATGTTATATGTCAATAGTGCAGTTAGTATAATTAATGTTTATAGTCATTTCAATCTACAATAGTGGAAAACACTCGTGGCCCGACCGGTAAGAAACACAACGCAACTTGGACAGGATTAGGTTGACCTATCCAAGTACCGGTCACTGCCCACTATACCGGACACTATACCGGTCACTCTACCGGTCACTGTACTAGTCACTGTACACTGTCCCGGTCACTGTACCGGTCACTGTACACTCTACCGGTCACTGTACACTGTACCGTTCATTGTACCGGTCACTGTACACTCTACGGGTCACTGTACACTATACCGGTCACTGTACACTCTACCGGTCACTGTACCGGTCACTGTACACAGTACAGCAACTGTGTAGCCACTGTACTAGCCACTGTACCGGCCACTGTATCGGCCACTGTACCGGTCACTGTACCGGCCGCTGTACAGCCACTGTACCGGCCACTGTAACGGCCACTGTACCGGCCACGGTACAGACACTGTAGCGGCCACTGTACAGACAGTGTACACGCCACCGTACAGACACTGTACCGGCCACTGTACAGACACTGTACCGGCCACTGTACAGACACAGTACCGGCCACTGTACACTGTACCCGCCACTGTACAGACACTGTACCGGTCACTGTACAGACACTGTACCAGCCATTGTGCAGACACTGTACCGGCCACTGTACAGACACTGTACCGGCCACTGTAGAGACACTGTACCCGCCACTGTACAGACACTGTACCGGCCACTGTACAGACACTGTACCAGCCATTGTGCAGACACTGTACCGGCCACTGTACAGACACTGTACCGGCCACTGTAGAAACACTGTACCCGCCACTGTACAGACACTGTACCGCCCACTGGGAGATGAGAGTGTGAGGACACAGATAGACAGCCCTCGATGGGAGACGTTATGATACTACGTTAGCAGATTGTGGAGGAGGATTGTCCGATAGCAAGAAGGGCATCTCTGGTGTGGGTGAGATGTGCGCTAGTGTGGGCATGGCTGGTATGGGTGCGATGTGTGGTAGTGTGAGCACGGCTGGTGTGGGTGAGATGTGTGGTAGTGTGGGCATGGCTGGTATGGGTGAGATGTGTGGTAGTGTGGGCATGGCTGGTGTGGGTGAGATGTGTGGTAGTGTGGGCATGGCTGGTATGGGTGAGATGTGTGGTAGTGTGGGCATGGCTGGTATGGGTGAGATGTGTGGTAGTGTGGGCATGGCTGGTATGGGTGAGATGTGTGGTAGTGTGGGCATGGCTGGTGTGGGTGCGATGTGTGGTAGTGTGGGCATGGCTGGTATGGGTGAGATGTGTGGTAGTGTGGGCATGGCTGGTGTGGGTAAGATGTGCGTTAGTGTGGGCATGGCTGGTGTGGGTAATATGTGTGGTAGTGTGGGCATGGCTGGGTTGGGTGTGATGTGTGGTAGTGTGGGCATGGCTGGTGTGGGCGAGGTGTGTGGTAGTATGGGCATGGCTGGTGTGGGTGAGATGTGTGGTAGTGTGGGCATGGCTGGTGTGGGTAAGATGTGTGGTAATGTGGGCATGGCTGGTGTGGGCGAGATGTGTGGTAGTGTGGGCATGGCTGGTGTGGGTGAGATGTGTGGTAGTGTGGGCATGGCTGGCGTGGGTGAGATGTGTGGTAGTGTGGGCATGGCTGGTGTAGGTGAGATGTGCGTTAGTGTGGGCATGGCTGGTGTGGGCGAGGTGTGTGGTAGTATGGGCATGGCTGGTGTGGGTGAGATGTGTGGTAGTGTGGGCATGGCTGGGGTGGGTGAGATGTGTGGTACTGTGGGCATGGCTGGTGTGGGTGAGAGGTGTGGTAGTGTGGGCATGGCTGGGGTGGGTGAGATGTGTGGTACTGTGGGCATGGCTGGTGTGGGTGAGAGGTGTGGTAGTGTGGGCCTGGCTGGGGTGGGTGAGATGTGTGTTAGTGTGGGCATGGCTGGTGTGGGTGAGATGTGTGGTAGTGTGGGCATGGCTGGTGTGGGTGAGATGTGTGGTAGTGTGGGCATGGCTGGTGTTGGTGAGATGTGTGGTAGTGTGTGCATGGCTGGTGTGGGTGAGATGTGTGGTAGTGTGGGCTTGGCTGGTGTGGATGAGATGTGTGGTAGTGTGGGCATGGCTGGTGTGGGTGAGATGTGTGGTAGTGTTGGCATGGCTGGTGTGGGTGAGATGTTTGGTAGTGTGGGCATGGTTGGTGTGGGTGAGATGTGTGGTAGTGTGGGCATGGCTGGTATGGGTGAGATGTGTGGTAGTGTGGGCATGGCTGGTGTGGGCGAGATGTGTGGTAGTGTGGGCATGGCTGGTATGGGTGAGATGTGTGGTAGTGTGGGCATGGCTGGTGTGGGTGAGATGTGTGGTAGTGTGGGCATGGCTGGTGTGGGTGAGATGTGTGGTAGTGTGGGCATGGCTGGTGTGGGTGAGATGTGTGGTAGTGTGGGCATGGCTGGTGTGGGTGAGATGTGTGGTAGTGTGGGCATGGCTGGGTTGGGTGTGATGTGTGGTAGTGTGGGCATGGCTGGTGTGGGTGAGGTGTGCGGTAGTGTGGGCATGGCTGGTATGGGTGCGATGTGTGGTAGTGTGGGCATGGCTGGTGTGAGTGAGATGTGTGGTAGTGTGGGCATGGCTGGTGTGGGTGAGATGTGTGGTAGTATGGGCATGGCTGGTGAGGGTAAGATGTGTGGTAATGTGGGCATGGCTGGTGTGGGTGAGATGTGTGGTAGTGTGGGCATGGTTGGTGTGGGTGAGATGTGTGGTAGTGTGGGCATGGCTGGTGTGGGTAAGATGTGCGTTAGAGTGGGCATGGCTGGTGTGGGTGAGATGTGCGTTAGTGTGGGCATGGCTGGTGTGGGTGAGATGTGTGGTAGTGTGGGCATGGCTGGTGTGGGTGAGATGTGTGGTAGTGTGGGCATGGCTGGTGTGGGTGAGATGTGTGGTAGTGTGGGCATGGCTGGTGTAGGTGAGATGTGCGTTAGTGTGGGCATGGCTGGTGTGGGTGAGATGTGTGTCAGTGTGGGCATGGCTGGTATGGGTGGCATGTGTGGTAGTGTGGGCATGGCTGGTGTGGGTGAGATGTGTGGTAGTGTGGGCATGGCTGGGGTGGGTGAGATGTGTGGTAGTGTGGGCATGGCTGGTGTGGGTGAGATGTGTGGTAGTGTGGGCATGGCTGGTGTGGGTGAGATGTGTGGTAGTGTGGGCATGGCTGGTGTGGGTGAGATGTGTGGTAGTGTGGGCATGGCTGGTGTAGGTGAGATGTGTGTTAGTGTGGGCATGGCTGGTGTGGGTGAGATGTGTGGTAGTGTGGGCATGGCTGGGGTGGGTGAGATGTGCATTTCAATATGCAAACGCGGTTTTGGTCGATTTTGTTTAAGCGCGTTTACCCAATGCCTTTTTCATAAATGTAAAGTATGTCTGCAACGAACCAGCTGGTATAAATTCGTTGCGGCAATGGCTAACTGGTGGGTCTAGCATATATAGTTTACAATTGATACCCATTTACCCGCTCCACCGCCCCTCCAGCCCCCGCCCCCAGCCCCGGCCCACCCCCCGTCCACTGACCTATGGCGACATAAACAGTGATCGTTGACTTGCCATCGGTCCTGGCGCATCATAGGCTGACACACACTGCGAGGCAACAACAGCATCGACCAATAGTCTGACCACCAATTTATTGAAAGCTGATCAGTATGTCCACCGAAGGCGCGCTGAGTCAACACGCGGTGACGGCCGTCCTGGGGTGCGGCATGTGTCAAGTCGACCACTCGCTTTAAGGATACAACAAGAAGTTCATCTTGACCGGAGTGCAGAATACCGCGATAGTTGTCGGGAATGACCACCATGACATGTAGGTTTTCTTTCACTAGTTGATGAATTGTGTTGATGACTTTATGTGCAAAGTAATGATAAGAGTATAGAAGTCGCCCTGAAGCTTTTGGCGACTGGGAACAGTAAATGTTGCACAGGTTTAGGTGGCGGTCACGTCAAATGACGTCAGCACTCACTTTTTTGTAATTGTTTTTATTGCCAAATCATTCAGAAAGTCAACTGGTACATAACACCAGCATATTACATATAGTAAAAACGTGTAACTGTTACATGGTATAGCTGTAATTAAACACATATAATGGGGAATACATGGGTACATATATCAGCGGTCTAGTGGGGCTGGTTTGGAGGAAAGAGGGTTAATTGAATTTCGAGCTGTAAGGAGGGGTGGGGGAGGGGGTTATTATATTGACTTCATTGGGGATTGTGTGGTATCACAGAAGCAATTTTGTTCATTTTGAAATTCATGTATAAGTCACAACAATGTTTTTCCCATCCTATCCCATCCTTGAAGCCTCGACCTGGCATCCTGCACCATCCCTCGACCGTCGATGTTGAACGCTCGACCTTCCATGTTGAACCCCCGACCTTCCATGTTGAACCCCCGACCTTCCATGTTGAACCCCGACCTTCCCTGTTGAACTTCCGACCTTCCCTGTAGAACCCCCGACCTTCCCAGTTGAACTCCCGACCTTCCCGGTTGAACTCCCGACCTTTCCTGTTGAACCCCCGACCTTCTCTGTTGAACCCTCGACCTTCCCAGTTGAACTTCCGACCTTCCCTGTTGAACCCCCGACCTTCCATGTTGAACCCCGACCTTCCCAGTTGAGCTCCCGACCTTCCATGGTGAACTCCCGACCTTACCTGTGGAACCCCCGACCTTCCCTGTTAAACCCCCGACCTTCTCTGTTGAACCCCCGACCTTCCCTGTTGAACCCCCGACCTTTGCTGTTGAACACCCGACCTTCTCTGTAGAACCCCCGACCTTCTCAGTTGAACTCCCGACCTTCCATGTTAAACCCCCGACCTTCCCTGTTGAACCCCCGACCTTCCCTGTTGAACCCCCGACCTTCCCTGTTAAACCCCCGACCTACTCCGTTGAACCCCCGACCTTCCCTGTTGAACCCCCGACCTTTGCTGTTGAACACCCGACCTTCTCTGTAGAACCCCCGACCTTCTCAGTTGAACTCCCGACCTTCCATGTTGAACCCCCGACCTTCCCTGTTGAACCCCCGACCTTGTCTGTTGAACTGCCGACCTTCCCTGTTGAACCCCCGACCTTCTCTGTTGAACCCCCGACCTTCCCTGTTGAACCCCCGACCTTTGCTGTTGACCCCCGACCTTCTCTGTAGGACCCCCGACCTTCCCAGTTGAACGCCCGACCTTCCCTGTGGAACTCCCGACATTCTCTGTAGAACCCCCGACCTTCCATGTTGAACGCTCGACCTTCCCTGTTAAACCGCCGACCTTCCATGTTAAAACCCCGACCTTCCCAGTTGAACCCCCTCCTTTTCTGTTGAATCCCCGACCTTCCATGTTGAACATCCGACCTTCCCTGTTGAACCCCCGACCTTGCCGGTTGAACCCCCGACCTTCCCTGTTGAACCCCCGACCTTCCCTGTTAAACCTCCGACCTTCCATGTTGAACCCCCGACCTTCCATGTTGAACGCTCGACCTTCCATGTTGAACGTTCGACCTTTTCTGTTGAACTCCCGACCTTCCATGTGGAACGTTCGACCTTCCATGTTGAACGTTCGACCTTCCCTGTTAAACCGCCGACCTTCCATGTTAAAACCCCGACCTTCCCAGTTGAACCCCCGACCTTTTCTGTTGAACTCCCGACCTTCCATGTTGAACGTTCGACCTTCCATGTTGAACGTTCGCCCTTCCCTGTTAAACCGCCGACCTTCCATGTTAAAACCCCGACCTTCCCAGTTGAACCCCCGACCTTTTCTGTTGAACTCCCGACCTTCCATGTGGAACGTTCGACCTTCCATGTTGAACGTTCGACCTTCCCTGTTAAACCGCCGACCTTCCATGTTAAAACCCCGACCTTCCCAGTTGAACTCCCGACCTTTTCTGTTGAACTCCTGACCTTCCATGTTGAACGTTCGACCTTCCATGTTGAACGTTCGACCTTCCCTGTTAAACCGCCGACCTTCCATGTTAAAACCCCGACCTTCCTAGTTGAACCCCCTTCCCTCCATGTTGAACTCCTGACCTTCCCTGTTGAACCCCCGACCTTCCCAGCTGAACGCCCGACCTTCCTTGTTGAACCCCCGACCTTCCGAGCTGAACCCCCGACCTTCCATGTTGAACGCTCAACCTTCGATGTTGAACGCTCGACCTTCCCTGTTAAACCGCCGACCTTCCCTGTTGAACCCCCGCCCTTTTCTGTTGAACCCCCGACCTTCCCTGTTAAACTCCCGACCTTCCATGTTGAACTCCCGAACTTCCCTGTTGAACTCCCGACCTTCCCTGTTGAAGCCCCAACCTTCCCTGTTGAACCCCCGACCTTTGCTGTTGAACTCCCGACCTTCCCTGTTGAAGCCCCAACATTCCCTGTTAAACCCCCGACCTTCCCTGTTGAACCCCCGACCTTCCCTGTTAAACTCCCGACCTTCCATGTTGAACTCCCGAACTTCCCTGTTGAACTCCCGACCTTCCCTGTTGAAGCCCCAACATTCCCTGTTGAACCCCCGACCTTTGCTGTTGAAGCCCCGACCCTCTCTGTAGAACCCCGGACCTTCCCAGTTGAACGCCCGACCTTCTATGTTGAACTCCCGACCTTCCCTGTTGAACCCCCTACCTTCGCTGTTGAACCCCCGACCTTGTCTGTTGAACCCGCGACCTTCCATGTTGAACTCCCGACCTTCCATGTTGATTATCCACGTTTAAAGGGAACCGCCAGCCTGGCCTCTAATGCTGCTTTACCGATTCATATAATAACTAATTGTCTATCCTCCAAATTATAGAATTTTTCGTTCTACCTGTAGCTCACAATAAAATTTAGAAGTGACCGCCAGGCACGATTTCGTCGCCTACCCAGGCGGCAGCCCATTTTGGAGGCGTGTCCGGGACTGACCAATCAGGAGGCGATACTCTAATTTATCCAAACCGGAAATTGCGTCTATTGTGTGAGCAAAACAAGAGCGCGTGATAATCGCTAATATAAATAGCTGCGATTATAACTCCAATCATGGCATTGTTGCTGAGTCAATCGGCGCAAGACGTATATCAATTTGTTTGGACGGTATTTTTCCAAGAAACACTAAGATCTTTCGCTACTGGGCGGCTTGGAACTGCTGCTGTTCATCTGTAAATCGCGGCCCTGATCTCTCTCTCCGCGAGCTTAAACGTAAGGCGGCGCCATATGAATAGTCACAATATGCGTCACTGCTCCCGGGAAAATGGCGCTCTCTGCTTGACATTGCTGGGGCGGGTTGCCTTAATTTTTTTCTCCTTACCAGTCGGCCGAAACGAAGCGTTAACACTCACCAATTTAATATTAAGATGTAAACTTTCGGTGCAGATCGTAATTAAATTAGGTTGGACACCCGCTTTAAGAAAACATATCCTTCTGTGATAAGAATAGAAAGTTACCCCGATATTTCGGTTTCACATCTACATTGACCGGTCCCGTTAAGGCAACATGAGACACTATCATGTGGGACGCTATGCACGAGAAATATATTAATACATGTATATAATTCATAATTGCGGGAATCGGCTCTGACATTAGTCGATCGATAATTTATCAATCAGCTTTCGTTATTAATCCGCAAAGCGCCAGGAAGGCGAGTGGGATAGCTCAAACATGACGATCACGTCTAGACAAAAATGCACTGAAAGATAAAAAACTGCTAATTGTTTTCCGTGCTCCGCAAGGCGCCTGCCTCTCCCCCGCCCCCCCCCCCCCCGCCCCCCCCCCCCCGGCCTCCAAACCCGTGCCTACTCCTTCCGCGCCTGTAACTCCCACTCCCACCCTCCAGACCCGTGCCCTCTCCCCCACGCCTGTAACTCTCACCCCCACCCTCCAGACCCCTGCCCTCTCCCCCCACGCCTTCAACTCTCAACCCCACCCTCCAAGACCCCTGCCCACTCCCCACGCCTGTAACTCTCACCCCCACCCTCCAGACCCCTGCCCAATCCCCCGCGCCTGTAAATCTGACCCCTCCACCTCACACCCCTCAGCCACTCCACCTGATAATCGTACCGCCGTCCTCCACCCCCCCCCCCCCCGCCACCATGCGTGATCCATCGTATCATTGATCTGGTCAATGGCTGAATATGACTGGACCAGTCCAGGTGTTCAATATAATTGACTGGTCGAAATCGGTTCCATTTCAATGGGCCGCCCCACTCGGTGGTTGGGAGTATGATATGTGTCTGATCAACATACCTTTGTGTAAACGGGAATAAAACACGCGCAGTGGGGCCGTCACCCACAGGCTACTCACTCAGCGGAATTTATTCATTTGCAAATATCGGAATTCTAAAAACACCGCTCGAGATCGTTACGTCGTTGAAAACTAAAAAAATGTGTCCGAAATGTTTTGTGCCTTAAGGGCAATGGAGTAGCAGGTTGCGCGGTAGATTAGAAAGGGCACATTTGTCGTCCTGTTCGTTATGCATTATGAAGCCTGAAGTGCCTTGCGCGTTGCATTATCTGTTTCAGGTTGTATCTGCTAAGGCCACGCCGCCCAGACTGACAGCGCCATGGGGTTGGTAAGTCTTATAAGTCTCTGTCATGTCCTATTACATATGTGCTGCTTATACTGTGAGAACAATAAAACGCTCGTCTTTAGATAATAATCAGTAATGTAACCTCCAAGATTATAATGTGCTCGCGTCGCAGGTCGACTGTCTTCATCTTGGTGCAACGCGATCCCACGAAATATAATCCCTGACCTTTACAACATACACGTAAACGATGCGTAAGTATATCCACAGTCATAATATTCCGGTCTTTTTCCTTACCTAAGATGCGAATAAAATACATTCAAAATTAAATTAAACCAAGTAGCTAATAATTATAATAATGAACATGGTTATGAATACTTCATGACTGAATTCAGTGTTCATCGGTTTGTGTCAGTGGCTCCGCATTATTCTCTCTGTGCCTTCAGTTATTGTGACGTGTTAGTTTATTTGCCGTCATTTGGTGCGAGACTTGTGGGTCACCCACACTGTAGATGGCCGCGTGGGTCACCCACACTGTGGATGGCCGCGTGGGTCACCCACACTGTGGATGGCCGCGTGGGTCACCCACACTGTGGATGGCCGCGTGGGTCACCCACACTGTAGATGGCCGCGTGGGTCACCCACACTGTGGATGGCCGCGTGGGTCACCCACACTGTGGATGGCCGCGTGGGTCACCCACACTGTGGATGGCCGCGTGGGTCACCCACACTGTGGATGGCCGCGTGGGTCACCCACACTGTAGATGGCCGCGTGGTTCAGCAAGGCAGTCCTTCACGGGTTTCCTTTGTTTTTGTTTCAGCGCCGCCTTTTAGTGCCCAGCCGCACACTACTCTTCGCTATCCTCGGCGCCATACTCACCTACCACGTGCTCAGCGTCGTCCTATCAGGAGACAGTAAGCGTTGTCATGGTGTTAATGCCCTTGTCTTGTGAATGCCCAACCCCTTTTTTAGCCATTTCTATCCTAATTTGTTCTTTGCACCTTGCTCTCAACTGTAACATTGCTTGTTCGTCACCTGTCTCTCATTAAGCAACATAGTCCCCAGCTTTCAATCCTCAATTCACACCCCCAATCCTCAGTGTGATTGCGCCCAGGTCGCCACACCGCTGCCCGTCAGGCCCAGCGCGATGACCTGCAGTGGCTGGACGAGTTGGAGGAGCAGGCGGCGACCGCGGCCAGGCACACGGCCCACAGCTTCGGGGAGGACTTCCGCGCCAAAGCAAAGAAAAGACAGACGGGGAAGGCGGAGGCGGAGACGTATGGGGAAGGCGAGGAGGTCGGGAGGCTCAGGTCCAAACGGCGACGGAACGATCGGGTAAGCCGGCCAGCGCTTAAAATATCATTATTTTAAATAAAAAAAACGACTTTTGGGCACCTATATGTTATAAATTATAGCTCGGCCATGCTAGGTTGTGATCGATTTCCGAATGTGATATGCCGTGTGGCTGTGTGTAGTGACCGTGAAGCCGCAGCCGACACAGTCGTTCGTGGTGCACTGGGCTACCGACCGCCTGGGTAATGGTTTACTGCTAATGAACTCTTGAGCCGTGGCTTTTGTTTCATCCAATAATCATTTCAGAGTATATTTGATGATCCGCTATGGCAATAGGGCGACAATAATTACTTCAAAATGTCAATTATGCGGCGGCCATAGGGCTCCCGTCCCTCCACCCCCCCCCCCCCCCCACGCACACATACATTGTGGACTCAGGGTCGTATCACAGGTGGCTATTGCTCTCATCAAAAAATATTAGGGCCGGTGTGATACGTTTTATTTGCAGTGATTTTATATTTAGCTCCGCGTTTAGACGCTTTCTGTAAATGAAAATCATGAAACGTTGCCCCAGTAGAACCGCCACCAACAGCCGGGGTCACGGGCATGTCGACTGGGAGGTCAGTAGAACCGCCACTAACAGCCGGGGTCACGGGCATGTCGACTGGGAGGTCAGTAGAACCGCCACCAACAGCCGGGGTCACGGGCATGTCGACTGGGAGGTCAGTAGAACCGCCACTAACAGCCGGGGTCACGGGCATGTCGACTGGGAGGTCAGTAGAACCGCCACCAACAGCCGGGGTCACGGGCATGTCGACTGGGAGGTCAGTAGAACCGCCACCAACAGCCGGGGTCACGGGCATGTCGACTGGGAGGTCAGTAGAACCGCCACTAACAGCCGGGGTCACGGGCATGTCGACTGGGAGGTCAGTAGAACCGCCACCAACAGCCGGGGTCACGGGCATGTCGACTGGGAGGTCAGTAGAACCGCCACTAACAGCCGGGGTCACGGGCATGTCGACTGGGAGGTCAGTAGAACCGCCACCAACAGCCGGGGTCACGGGCATGTCGACTGGGAGGTCAGTAGAACCGCCACTAACAGCCGGGGTCACGGGCATTTCGACTGGGAGGTCAGTAGAACCGCCACCAACAGCCGGGGTCACGGGCATGTCGACTGGGAGGTCAGTAGAACCGCCACCAACAGCCGGGGTCACGGGCATGTCGACTGGGAGGTCAGTAGAACCGCCACCAACAGCCGGGGTCACGGGCATGTCGACTGGGAGGTCAGTAGAACCGCCACCAACAGCCGCGGTCACGGGCATGTCGACTGGGAGGTCAGTAGAACCGCCACCAACAGCCGCGGTCACGGGCATGTCGACTGGGAGGTCAGTAGAACCGCCACCAACAGCCGGGGTCACGGGCATGTCGACTGGGAGGTCATTAGAACCGCCACCAACAGCCGGGGTCACGGGCATGTCGACTGGGAGGTCTTGTTTATTCAGTAATGATCAGTTCATTTATGTGTTGCCTATTTGACCGTAGTCGTCAAAATGTGCCTGCTGACCGCTTCTGAAGCCCTGGCTACTGATGCCGTGCCACCGGTCTTCAATGGATGTGAATATGTGTCACCTTATTTTAATTATAGTGTAAACATATTAATTATGGTAATACGGACTATACAATATTGCCTTTGATACTAGGGGGAGGGTGTCCGGCTGTGTTTTTAGAATTTTTTGAGGAAGAATTGCCGTTTTTGCATGCAAAATCAAACGTTCGGAGATGTGGACATCCCGGACCGCACCGGTCATCCTCACATAGCCCCACCCCCCCGGTCGCAAGTTCAGTGACCCCTCCCCCCGTTTCAAATTCCTGGATCCGCCCTAGGTTCTGGATTTTTAGCGTGTTTCAAATATACCAAAAAGACGGTCCTTGTATGTCATAGATACTACCTAACGGTCGCGAAGGGCCGCCTCGATAGCTCAGTGGGTTAATGCGCTCGCCTTGAGTCCCACCTGGGGCCATATCTGTGTGGTCGTAGAATAAAGATCCCTTAACCTTCTTCGTAAAGAGTAGGGGTTATCCCCAGATACATGGCCCCACTCTCAGTTCCTTCTTCCATTGACGCTATATGACCAAAAGTGGTTAAAGCGACCTGAATATACACCCAACCAACCTAACTGTTGCGAACGCGTTACATCGCAATCCTAAGTGAAACGAGCTTACAAATGTTGGTTGTGCTTGCTAAGAAAACCTCGGTCACCATGTGTACAGCAGGGGTAGCCGTGAGCTGCCCCGAGGCGGCGGGCCGACGGGCCACGGAGAACGAGCTCCACCTGGCACAGGGACGGACATAGCGAGCTCCACCTGGCACAGGGACGGACATAGCGGTTGTCATCTGCTGTCTTTTAGGTTTATCAGCGCATTATTCTACCTTGCTACTTGCATGCGCATACAAACTCACGTGTCCTGCCTTTCAAAGAGGTTAATTATTTGAACACTTTCCATATCAACTGGAATATATAGTCAAGAGCTACAAAAAATCGGTCTCAGATGGGCTCATCAAGAAAACAATTTATATTTCTGCTACTGGGATTGAATAAAATAAGGCGAAAAAAGGGTCATTTGGGCGGCACATATGTGCATATACATGTATCTAACTATAGACAGCCCCCCCCCCCCCGCCCCGCCCCGCGGGGGGGGGGTAATCGAACTTTAATTTATTAACAATCGAAGCACAGGTTTAATTTTTGAATGATAGCTAGAGCTGTGGAGCTAGAGCCTGTCACAATGGTAACGTGACACCTCAGTTAGAAAGCTGCCGCGGACGGCCGCATCTGATGCGGTCGACAGCAGTACATTAAACACTAAACAGACGTCAGTCCGCCAAATAGTGACACTCAGTTTGTACTCATAAATACGCAACTGATAAGCACAACATATCTATGATATACAACAATATTTGCACTATTTAGTCGTACGACCTTTTGGTGTGTAACCTTAAACGTTCATAAACACAGAGCGGACAGTGCGATGGTGTGCGTGATAACTTAGAGAGCGCAGGCAACAGCCCTGACAGCACTTGCTATAAACTACCAGTTGTCTCTGTCAGTTGTCAGTGATAGCGGAGTGATCAATGGCAACACTCGTGTCAAATGGAAATGTATCAAGTGGAATATCATATATGAGTACTATCTGAGGTGATCAGTTCACCTCAGGTGCCCGTCAGAGCCCCTGGCCGGGGGTACCGGCCGCTTGGGCAATGACTGGGCGCACTGGGAGACCCACGTCAGAGCCCCTGGCCGGGGGTACCGGCCGCTTGGTTTTGGCACTGGGAGACCCACGTCAGAGCCCCTGGCCGGGGGTATCGGCCGCTTGGGCAATGACTGGTGGCACTGGGAGACCCACGTCAGAGCCCCTGGCCGGGGGTACCGGCCGCTTGGGCAATGACTGGGCGCACTGGGAGACCCACGTCAGAGCCCCTGGCCGGGGGTACCGGCCGCTTGGTTTTGGCACTGGGAGACCCACGTCAGAGCCCCTGGCCGGGGGTATCGGCCGCTTGGGCAATGACTGGTGGCACTGGGAGACCCACGTCAGAGCCCCTGGCCGGGGGTACCGGCCGCTTGGGCAATGACTGGGCGCACTGGGAGACCCACGTCAGAGCCCCTGGCCGGGGGTACCGGCCACTTGGGCAATGACTGGTGGCACTGGGAGACCCACGTCAGAGCCCCTGGCCGGGGGTACCTGCCGCTTGGACAATGACTGGTGGCACTGGGAGACCCACATCAGAGCCCCTGACCGGGGGTACCGGCCGCTTGGGCAATGACTGGGCGCACTGGGAGACCCACGTCAGAGCCTCTGGCCGGGGGTACCGGCCGCTTGGGCAATGACTGGTGGCACTGGGAGACCCACCTCAGAGCCCCTGGCCGGGGGTACCGGCCGCTTGGGCAATGACTGGGGGCACTGGGAGACCCACGTCAGAGCCTCTGGCCGGGGGTACCGGCCGCTTGGGCAATGACTGGGCGCACTAGAAGACCCACGTCAGAGCCCCTGGCCGGGGGTACCGGCCACTTGGGCAATGACTGGACGCACTGGGAGACCCACGTCAGAGCCCCTGGCCGGGGGTACCGGCCGCTTGGGCAATGACTGGTGGCACTGGGAGACCCACGTCAGAGCCCCTGGCCGGGGGTACCGGCCGCTTGGGCAATCACTTGTGGCACTGGGAGACCCACGCCAGAGGCCCTGGCTGGGGGTACCGGCCGCTTGGGCAATGACTGGACGCACTGGGAGACCCACGTCAGAGCCCCTGGCCGGGGGTACCGGCCGCTTGGGCAATGACTGGGCGCACTGGGAGACCCACGTCAGAGCCCCTGGCCGGGGGTACCGGCCGCTTGGGCAATGACTGGACGCACTGGGAGGCCCACGTCAGAGCCCCTGGCCGGGGGTACCGGCCGCTTGGGCAATGACTGGGCGCACTGGGAGACCCACGTCAGAGCCCCTGGCCGGGGGTACCGGCCGCTTGGGCAATGACTGGTGGCACTGGGAGACTCATGTCAGAGCCTCTGGCCGGGGGTACCGGCCGCTTGGGCAATGACTGGTGGCACTGGGAGACCCACGTCAGAGCCCCTGGCCGGGGGTACCGGCCGCTTGGGCAATGACTGGGGGCACTGGGAGACCCACGTCAGAGCCCCTGTCCGGGGGTACCGGCCGCTTGGGCAATGACTGCTGGCACTGGGAGACCCGTGTGGTCGGAGTGGACAGCTGTCACACCGTCTATCGTGTTCCAATCTTTAACAGACGAGTTTAGTGCCGGGGTGAGAGGGTTTAGTAAACATCAATAGCTGGTCATCCATACGACGACACCTTCTGACGCTGACGATGACGCTGATGACGCATCTGCTGATGACGCGTTTGTCGGAGCTGTTTAAGACAAACCGTGAACTGACACGTTGGTCATTACACGGTTGGTGCCATGCCAAAACAAGTTAGCTGATATTGATCTTCCGTGTTTCCCCGCTTATATTATCGAGCTGTAAGGCCCCAAATAGTAGAAGGGAATACTTTTTCCAGTTATTTTTGCACCTACCAACTTAAATTCTGGGAGCGAGGAAAGTGACGTCAAAAGGGAATACAAACGCATGTGCTTTTATATTGAGACTCTGCTGATTGGCCTGAACTCAACGAAAAGCACTCAACCACGAGTTGAATAACAATACACGCCCTCGACCACAGATGCCTACGCACTGCATCAAAGCTCACCTGTAAATCTTGTGACATCATTGAGAAATTTCTAAATAACGCTCAGATGCAGTGCTCTCAGAATTAAACCCGCTGGACTTCACTTTTGTTACTTTGAAGAACGCGTTTATTGTGATATGGTGGAATAAAAACTGTGAACTCCCATTAAAGCCAATTCTTATTTGTCTATCTTCCCTACACAAAGTGAACTCTGAGTTCAATAAAGCGTGGCCCAAGCTGCAATCGATTTTTTTGCATGTGAATTATACATGGATATTGAGGCTCTGAGTGTCTTGACATTCCGCGTCCCTATCTCCAATATCACGGGCGCCATGTCCGAATATGTATTTGGAACGTGACTGTGACCTTAACATGTGACCGATACATGTGACCTTAACATGTGACCGATACATGTGACCTTAACATGTGACCGATACATGTGACCTTAACATGTGACCGATACATGTGACCGATACATGTGACGATACATGTGACCTTAACATGTGACCGATACATGTGACCTTAACATGTGACCGATACATGCCGCTCACAACGGACCTTACTTTTTTCTGTGGGATTGTTACTGGGTAAAGCTTGACTACTACAACGACAGTTACGGTGCATTGGCCTGGCGATCCAGGCACACAGACATATATAGGACGAACAACCTCTATATTCTCGATGGTAGGGGTGGAGATGCGGGCGCTGCATAGGTTTATGGAAGGACAATTGTATCCAGAGTTCCGGAAAGCCGGGACACTCGGTCCTTCCCCTGGACACCCCACCGGTTATAGTGTCGTTCAGTGATGACCGCCAAGCTGGCCCTGACGCCACGTGGCCAGGTCAAAACGTCATATTGTTTACAGCTGTATATTGAAACTACGGAAGCTGACAGTACCTAACTGTTGGATATATCGCCTGTCTCAAACCACACATACACATTGTACACAATGTATACATGTTAACATTTAAACACATAGAAATGTCGTCAAGTCGAACGGTATGAACCCCCTGACTTTTCAAAATCTCGCTCGTTCCGATCAATACAATGTCGCACATATTGTATTCAGTCTTGTTAGAAATGTCAACTGTTGAACAGAGGCCGGTTAGAATAAAGTTAGTTATAGTAAATTTTGAAGTAAAATATCGCGGTAAGGCCAGCTGGTACAGTCATATAGGCATTTGCTGGGAGCCCTCATGTACCAATGTACGATGTACTAAGCCCAGCATGGGTTCATAATAATATAGCTACTGAAACAAAATGGATCTTTTGTTCCATCGGATTTCATTGCGAACAAAAAACGGTGCGAAACTAAAATCAGTGCGTGGTGCTGATTGTCTGTCTGTGTGGCGAGCGTCCACAGCCGCAGCGGCAAAATTAATTATTTCATGTGCTCCCCACCGCGTCAGGCCCATCGACTGCAACTTCGATTAAACGATAAATTACGCCACTACGGTCGATTTGCAATATATATATATATGCGTGCTCTCCCGTTTGCGACCTTTATTTGTATTTTTCCTATCTACGCTTGAAGCGTCATTCATCTTATATTTACTGTTGGTATCATTAGCGCCGTGCGATGAGGGGTCCAGCCACCGTATCCAACGGGAAACATTTTACGGGGCGCTATCAACCAACAGACGGCAGTTATGTTCAGCAGAAGGCGCTAATTATTCGCCCCTACCTTGATATCAAACAAAGTTAATGATTGGCTTCGCTATATCATAACACTGAAAATAAATGCATGTTGTGTGTGTTCCATTCCTAAAAAAACCCATGCAAGATATATAATGTATGAACATTATGCGTCACTTCCTGAGCGTTGAATCTTAATTCTCACAACATTCTACTTGCCGGCAATTGCTACTGACCAGAAGACAATAACCTTTCTCGGGTGTATCAACCTTATAATTATTATTTTATATTATAATTATTGGGCATCCATTCAGCTTTGTTAAGCAAAGCCAGGAGCGACACGCGGCTGATTTTCACACACAAGTTGAGTTTCAACGATAAATAAGAAAACTGTAGTCACACGAATGATATTTTTTCGTGCGGTAATATTGCCGTTGCGACACACAACAGTGTGGGTGTCACGTGACATCTTGAGTTCATGCAATACACGAGTTTACACATTCACGGCCATTTTGACCTACTTTTTGATAGTGAGTAAACAAGAGCACGTGTGCCATTGGCCGTCAGCTTGAAGTGAGTGCGCTTCGAAGCGTTTATGCATGTGAACCAGTTTAATGTGACTTACTTTTGCATTATTTGAACAATTGGTGTTTAAACTGTTTTGCCAATGGTTTCAGAACAGATATACAGCTATCTATCTATTTTTAAGCTTTGATTTGGAGTTATGGAAGCAGTATTAGTCTCGGCCACCCTCGGGAGACCCACTCAGGAAACAGTCTCGCGAAGCTATATATATATCCCCGCGAAGCTATATATATATCGTTGCATGACAAGGAGTGTAAGAGACCCTCAGCATCGCTGACTTTACAAGCTGTCAAAGGCATTCAAATATTATACACCTGTATACACTGATAACTACTTTACATAAAGCAAATTAATGTTGTAATGTGAAAGCTATTTTGCAAGGAGATCTAGCCAAGTACACATATTGGTAGCCAAACTTCTTATGCAATTATTATATTTTTCACTTTAGATATACTTGTCTTAATTGGCACCATGCCCAAAGGTTAGAGTAAAGACAGGGGAAAGGGGAAGAGCATTCCCAGTGATCCTGATGAAGGAAAGCACTCCTAATCTGGACCACATATGACGTTGGAATCATTTAGACTCTCTCCCATTAATACATTATCTATCCCGGCCTAAGGAGCATGCCTAATGCTGGCCCATTTGATGAACTAGCTTTATTTCTTGAGATATTTTAGTCAGAGTATTAGATACTAATATTGCTATGAATTTCTACGCATCTGGTATGTTAGATGTAGATATAAGTCAACTTTCACTTTATCTATAACGATGAATGCAACTTTCATGTATAACAAAAATAAATAAGCTGAGATTGAAAGAGACATGAAAGTTACAATACATAGTGTAAAAGGGCCTAATTACAACCCCCGCCCTCAGCAGACAGCCTCCAAAGCGGTACAGGCCCTGCATGGTCCAGGGCTTCGTCATGGACGGGAGAGGGGAGGGGGTGACGGCCGATGACGATTTCGTCAAGGGGGCTTGGGGTGACCGTTTAGTCAAGGCGGGGGTGGGGCAATTCGAAGAACAGCCCTTCTGATCGGGGGGTCACTTTCCTCTCGAGACCCTCCTCAGGGTCGGATCTAGGAATTTGCCAAGGGGGGTTGCTCTCTGAAGACTTGCGACCGGGAGGGGTGCGACCGGGGGTGGGGGCGGGGGTGCTCTCTGAAAAACTTGCGACCGGGTGGGGGGGAGGTAGCCCTGGTACATGCCTCTCTTACCACGCCCGTAAACGGCGCAAGGGTGAGAGCCATGCCACTTGTAATCTGGGCGATTTGTGTCCTCTCTCGCTTCGTTTTGAATGCTACGCCGCTCGCCGGAAGTAAATAAACTTAGCGTGAGCACTCGCTGCCAGGCGGCGTTTGTTTACTTCCGGCGAGCGGCGGAGCATTCAAAACGAAGCGAGAGAGGACACAAATCGCCCGGATTACAAGAAAATACACTACCGACCAAAGAAATGACTGTCCGACGAAAGTAATAGCCACCACAAAGCTTCAGGAATCTAATGGAGCAACTTGACGGGTAGGCACTGTATATTTATTCTGTTATGAACTTCAACTTGAGCCACCGGTCCGCGATTTCTTGTTTTCGGCCGTGTCAGCGGCATGGCTCTCACCCTTGCTCCGTCTACGGGCATGGTAGGAGAGGCATGTACCAGGGCCAGGGGGGAGGGTGCTCGGAGAAGCCGACTTTAACAGTGTATGTTTAGGTTCCCAAGGGGGGGGGGGGATGCAAGTTGCCCCCCCACCTCCTAGATCCGCCCCTGCTCCGCCTCTGGGAACCCCATCGCCAGTTTCAACTAGAGCCCTTAATTCTTTTCACGTGAAAGATCCCCCCCCCCTCAACCAATCTACTAATGTTGTCTCTAATAACTTGGCGATTTCGACCATATGCTTTCCTAATCTGACATAAATATATAACGGGACATTTTAATACTTTGTGACTAAATTGTATGTGTGGTTGTGCCATAAACAACTTTGATAACGCATGCTCAGGCCCCGGGTTCAGGCCTACTGCATGTACCACGTGCGGACTGTTTACTCACAATTGGGTCAAGCCTCGTTCTGATTCGGCCGCTCCACTTCCTTATAAGGCAAAGTGTAAACCTGTGTATTTTCTTTTCCCCCTGTTACTTTCTCCTGGTAGTGTAGTCGGTATTATACGGAAGCTCTCAGGGGACATGGGGCGATATTATTTCTTCAACCATACTCTACTTAATATCTCGAGATCTCGAGTTGTGGTTGTGGTCTAAAAGGCCTTAAGGCCCAAATGACACAACATATAATTATACAAATAGTTTGCATGTTGCGCAGTATTTTGGGAAACATACATTTACGTGGTGGAACAGAGACGATTTTCAATAAGATATATACACATTGCCAAATTCCTCAGGGTCGTTATTTAGTAGAGTAGAGTTATTAAGTAGATACCTCGAGTTATTATGTCGATTTGGGGGTTATTATGCCCGCCCCCAAATATTTTGAAGGTGATTGAGACTGAACTAACGCCTTCACACGAGTGTCCACATGACTGTCACCATTCAGAGCGAGTTCTTCGACGCCGCCGAGGACGAGGGAGACACGAGCGCTGAGGATTACACCGAGGCTCGGGAACTAGAGGACGAAGAAGAAGAGGACTACATTGAGGTGAAACACTTTCCCAAGTTAAAGAGCTTTGGAACGAGACCATCGCACGGGGGCGCCACTGGTGGTCGCCAGGGGGCGTCTTACAGACTGTCGACTGTAAAAGAAGAGGAACAAGCCTACCCTCAGGTGAGGAACCAGCCCACCCCCAGGTGAGGCCCCAGCCTACCCCCAGGTGAGGAACCAGCCCACCCCCAGGTGAGGAACCAGCCCACCCCCAGGTGAGGAACCAGCCCACCCCCAGGTGAGGAACCAGCCCACCCCCAGGTGAGGAACCAGCCCATCCCCAGGTGAGGAATCAGCCTACCCCCAGGTGAGGAACCAGCCCACCCCCAGGTGAGGAACCAGCCCACCCCCAGGTGAGGAACCAGCCCACCCCCAGGTAAGGAACCAGCCCACCCCCAGGTAAGGAACCAGCCCACCCCAGGTGAGGAACCAGCCTACCCCCAGGTGAGGAACCAGCCCACCCCCAGGTGAAGAACCAGCCAACCCCCAGGTAAGGAACCAGCCCACCCCAGGTGAGGAACCAGCCTACTCCCAGGTGAGGAACCAGCCCACCCCCAGGTGAAGAACCAGCCCACCACCAGGTTAGGAACCAGCCTACCCCCAGGTGAGGAACCAGCCCACCCCCAGTTGAGGAACCAGCCTACACCCAGGTGAGGAACCAGCCCACCCCCAGGTGAAGAACCAGCCCACCACCAGGTTAGGAACCAGACTACCCCCAGGTGAGGAACCAGTCCACTCCCAGGTGAAGAAACCAGTCCACCCCCAGGTAAGGAACCAGCCTACCCCCAGGTGAGGAACCAGCCCACCCCTAGGTGAAGAACCAGCCCACCCTCAGGTGAGGAACCAGCACACCACCAGGTAAGGAACCAGCCCACCCCAGGTGAACCAGCCTTCCGCCCAGGTGAGGAACCAGCCCACCCCCAGGTGAGGAACCAGCCCACCCCCAGGTGAGGAACCAGCCCACCCCCAGGTAAGGAACCAGCCCACCCCCAGGTAAGGAACCAGCCCACCCCAGGTGAGGAACCAGCCCACCCCCAGGTGAAGAACCAGCCCACCACCAGGTTAGGAACCAGACTACCCCCAGGTGAGGAACCAGCCCACCCCCAGGTGAAGAACCAGCCCACCCTCAGGTGAGGAACCAGCACACCACCAGGTAAGGAACCAGCCCACCCCAGGTGAACCAGCCTTCCGCCCAGGTGAGGAACCAGCCCACCCCCAGGTGAAGCAGCAGGTGAGGAAAATATATTAATAGGTCGCTCGGGACTTGCGTGTCGCTTTCTGTGCACTGAGAATGAGCAAAAATACCTTTCAAACGCACTACGCAACGCAAGATGTGGCCTCATGACTCAATCAACGCAAATCGAAACACCGATTACATATTGAGCAAAGGTCGAATTTTGCATCCAGCATTTGACACGTAGTTTTGTCAATTAACCTTTTCTACGGTCGTCTAGTTAATAGTTTTGGCCGCGACGATCAACAACGCCTCGGGCCTGGTTTGCCGATTCTGTTGATTTAGAGCGGCACTTTCGCCGTTACGCACACGCTCTGCGACCCCTTCCCTTACCCTAATGGCGGTGGTCGTTTGCTCGAATAATTTCATCTCGTTGGTGAAATTATGCAGTTAGTGCTTCACTTATGGCCGTAGCTCTGTGTGAGGTGACTTTGATCGCGTTAACGACTCGCCAGAGAGTTGGTGTTAACTGTTTCCCTGCACGGTACCGGCATAGGTCTACTTTGGTGCGCAGTTGGTACGCTAATGTGTCCGTCAATTTTCCAGCTGGAGAGGGGCCAATCCTAAATATTTTCGTCACAGTAAATTTGGCCAACGTCGAGCAACTTTGTCAGCGTGGTACGTGGATGGGCCCTAAGTTTACCCAGTTGTTGGTACTTGGATGGGTAACATTGTGGGGCTCCCAGCGGCACCTCCTTACACATTGTTGTCACCCCTGGGATGGCCGCTCGTTAATGTGCACTCATTGCAGTCATCTGTGTGCTTCAGGAACGCAAGTCCAGAGGGAAGACCTTCCAAAAGCAACACCTCGACTACCAGGTTTGTCTGTTTGTAAGGGATCCACAGCGAGGGAGTCACTAGACACTGTGCACCAACAAGTATTGATCTGGACATTGATATTAACACACAAATACGCTCAGTTTACATCTTTGTTAGTACTTACTGAGCTTGTTCCATCGCTCGAGACATTACAGAGCGACTGCCACGATCCCTACTGCTAATGGCCCGGGGAGGGGGGGGGGGGGGGCGGTAAAGTCCCCTCCCCATTTTCACCGCCAAAATCCACTCGGCCGGGGCGTTTTATCGCCAAATTCCGCTCGGTCGGGGCGTTTTACCGCCAATATCCGCTCGGAAGGGGTATTGTTTCCGCTCCCTAGAGGTTTCTTTTTCATCACAAATGTACGCTCTCTCAGGCATCAAGGCACCCGCGGGAACCCCTACCGGATGTGTATGATAGCGCCCTCCCCCCCCCCCTGGGTGCTAATGTAAACGTTGTGGCGGTACTCGTTACCATTTTGATACGCTGGTTAAAAATGGGGGTTCCCCAACAATAATCCGACTACCCAGACATTTAAACTTGTCGAATTGAGATGCATCGGGTTCAGACATATACGGGGGACGTTTGCTAGACCCCCCTGTATCAGACATATACGGGGGACGTTTGCTAGACCCCCCTGTATCAGCCATATACGGGGGACGTTTGCTAGACCCCCCTGTATCAGCCATATACGGGGGACGTTTGCTAGACCCCCCCTGTATCAGACATATACGGGGGACGTTTGCTAGACCCCCCTGTATCAGACATATACGGGGGACGTTCGCTAGACCCCCCTATATCAGCCATATACGGGGGACGTTTGCTAGACCCCCCTATATCAGACATATACGGGGGACGTTTGCTAGACCCCCCTGTATCAGACATATACGGGGGACGTTTGCTAGACCCCCCTGTATCAGACATATACGGGGGACGTTCGCTAGACCCCCCTATATCAGCCATATACGGGGGACGTTTGCTAGACCCCCCTATATCAGACATATACGGGGGACCTTTGCTAGACCCCCCTGTATCAGACATATACGGGGGACGTTCGCTAGACCCCCCTATATCAGCCATATACGGGGGACGTTTGCTAGACCCCCCTATATCAGACATATACGGGGGACGTTTGCTAGACCCCCCTGTATCAGACATATACGGGGGACGTTCGCTAGACCCCCCTATATCAGCCATATACGGGGGACGTTTGCTAGACCCCCTGTATCAGCCATATACGGGGGACGTTTGCTAGACCCCCCTGTATCAGCCATATACGGGGGACGTTTGCTAGACCCCCCTATATCAGACATATACGGGGGACGTTTGCTAGACCCCCCCTGTATCAGACATATACGGGGGACGTTTGCTAGACCCCCCCTGTATCAGACATATACGGGGGACGTTTGCTAGACCCCCCTGTATCAGACATATACGGGGGACGTTTGCTAGACCCCCCTGTATGAGACATATACGGGGGACGTTTGCTAGACCCCCCTGTATCAGCCATATACGGGGGACGTTTGCTAGACCCCCCCTGTATCAGACCTATACGGGGGACGTTTACCAGACCCCCCTGTATCAGCCATATGCGGGGGACGTTTGCTAGACCCCCCTGTATCAGACATATACGGGGGACGTTTGCTAGACCCCCCTGTATCAGCCATATACGGGGGGCGTTTGCTAGACCCCCCCTGTATCAAATAACCCTATTCTTACATTGATCAGAGCTTCTTTTCTTCTCACATTTATTTCATTACTTTCATATTTATTTATGGGGGTTTTAAACAAAATGGGAATTGATATGACGCAGAGGTACATCACTTCCTATCGAAAATCTTTAAACTGTACCGGCCTTTATCATAAGTAATATAGTTTTTCAATTTGATAGTTATACATGATTGCATATGTACACCGTTGGAAACACATTGGTCAGAGCTGCCCTCTGGCCCGTGGCGGCCATTGTGATTGGTCCAGACACGGGCCAACTCACGGCGACTCGCGGGCCGGAACACCCGCTGTGACATGGGACCCCATGTGGAGTGGGCACCGGTCCCACACACTGGGTGTCCTACCCCATGTGGAGTGGGCACCGGTCCCACACACTGGGTGTCCTACCCCATGTGGAGTGGGCACCGGTCCCACACACTGGGTGTCCTACCCCATGTGTAGGGGGCACCGGTCCCACACACTGGGTGTCCTACCCCATGTGTAGGGGGCACCGGTCCCACACACTGGGTGTCCTACCCCATGTGTAGGGGGCACCGGTCCCACACACTGGGTGTCCTACCCCATGTGGAGTGGGCACCGGTTCCACACACTGGGTGTCCTACCCCATGTGGAGTGGGCACCGGTCTCACACACTGTGTGTCCTACCCCATGTGTAGGGGGCACCGGTCCCACACACTGTTTGTCCTACCCCATGTGGAGTGGGCACCGGTCCCACACACTGGGTGTCCTACCCCATGTGGAGTGGGCACCGGTCTCACACACTGTGTGTCCTATCACATGTGGAGTGGGCACCGGTCCCACACACTGTGTGTCCTACCCCATGTGGAGGGGGCACCGGTCCCACAAACTGTGTGTCCTATCACATGTGGAGTGGGCACCGGTCCCACAAACTGTGTGTCCTACCCCATGTGGAGGGGGCACCGGTCCCACACACTGTTTGTCCTACCCCATGTGGAGTGGCCACCGGTCCCACACACTGTGTGTCCTACCACATGTGGAGTGGGCACCGGTCCCACACACTGTGTGTCCTACCCCATGTGGAGTGGGCACCTGTCCCACACACTGGGTGTCCTACCCCATGTGGAGTGGGCACCTGTCCCACACACTGTGTGTCCTACCCCATGTGGAGTGGGCACCGGTCCCACACACTGGGTGTCCTACCCCATGTGGAGTGGGCACCGGTCCCACGCAATGTGTGTCCTACCCCATGTGGAGGGGGCACCGGTCCCACACACTGTGTGTCCTACCCTATGTGGAGTAGGCACCGGTCCCACACACTGGGTGTCCTACCCCATGTGGAGTGGGCACTGGTCCCACACACTGTGTGTCCTACCCCATGTGGAGTGGGCACCGGTCCCACACACTGGGTGTCCTATCACATGTGGAGTGGGCACCGGTCCCACACACTGGGTGTCCTATCACATGGGGAGTGGGCACCGGTCCCATACACTGGGTGTCCTATCACATGTGGAGTGGGCACCGGTCCCACACACTGTGTGTCCTACCCCATGTGGAGTGGGCACCGGTCCCACACACTGTGTGTCCTACCCCATGTGGAGTGGGCACCGGTCCCACACACTGTGTGTCCTACCCCATGTGGAGTGGGCACCGGTCCCACACACTGGGTGTCCTATCACATGTGGAGTGGGCACCGGTCCCACACACTGGGTGTCCTATCACATGTGGAGTGGGCACCGGTCCCACACACTGGGTGTCCTACCCCATGTGGAGTGGGCACCGGTCTCACGCAATGTGTGTCCTACCCCATGTGGAGGGGGCACCGGTCCCACACACTGTGTGTCCTACCCTATGTGGAGGAGGCACCGGTCCCACACACTGGGTGTCCTACCCCATGTGGAGTGGGCACTGGTCCCACACACTGTGTGTCCTACCCCATGTGGAGTGGGCGCCGGTCCCACACACTGGGTGTCCTACCCCATGTGGAGTGGGCACCGGTCCCACACACTGGGTGTCCTATCACATGTGGAGTGGGCGCCGGTCCCACACACTGGGTGTCCTATCACATGTGGAGTGGGCACCGGTCCCACACACTGGGTGTCCTATCACATGTGGAGTGGGCACCGGTCCCACACACTGTGTGTCCTACCCCATGTGGAGTGGGCACCGGTCCCACACACTGGGTGTCCTATCACATGTGGAGTGGGCACCGGTCCCACACACTGGGTGTCCTATCACATGTGGAGTGGGCACCGGTCCCACACACTGTGTGTCCTACCCCATGTGGAGTGGGCACCGGTCCCACACACTGGGTGTCCTATCACATGTGGAGTGGGCACCGGTCCCACACACTGTGTGTCCTATCACATGTGGAGTGGGCACCGGTCCCACACATTGGGTGTCCTATCACATGTGGAGTGGGCACCGGTCCCACACACTGGGTGTCCTATCACATGTGGAGTGGGCACCGGTCCCACACACTGGGTGTCCTATCACATGTGGAGTGGGCACCGGTCCCACACACTGGGTGTCCTATCACATGTGGAGTGGGCACCGGTCCCACACACTGGGTGTCCTATCACATGTGGAGTGGGCACCGGTCCCACACACTGTGTGTCCTACACCTAGAGTCAGGGTTACATCTTAGACTACATCTTGCTCTTGTCGCGCTCTGCTAAAGCATGTGTTCCTTATTCTTATTAGACTTTAGTGTAAATGCTTCTTTCAAGTTGTTAGCCTGGGATAAATCACCAATCGGGTTAGACGGACCGTAATATAGATGGCAGGGTGATGCCCCGGTGCGCGCGCGGCGTCTGTGATCACCGGCCAGTACCAGCAGATAGCATGTGGGCCCACGACACGCGGCTTCGTAACATCATAATGTCGCGACACGCGCAATGCGTATTCGAAAAATCGACATTCGGCATTGACCCACAAATTCCGACACTGAGGATTTGAAAAAGCGGCATTGAAACAGATATTAAAAACAAACGAAACAGAAGGTCGTAAAAAATCGACATACGATACTGCGAATTTTGAAAATTCGACGAAGATTCGACACTGAATCCCCCCCTTCCAGACCCCTCTCCAGGGTGGTCCGTGAAGCCGCGTCACCGTCTCCCATTGACACATGTGTTCTGTGTTGCCCACCAGAGTGAGTGGGCTGAGACTGCGGAGGCTAAGACTGAGGGGAGTGAGCAGACTGGCTGGGATTATGGCCCAGACGATGGGGATGCGGAGGGCGCGGATACAGACGACAATACTGATAACTATAACGCCGTGGATGATGACGAGGAGGAGGGAGGCGTCAATGTAAGTGCTACCACAATGCGGGGCCGGGACGTCTCTGGGTGTGACACCAAGGCGGGGCCGGGACGTCTCTGGGTGTGACACCAAGGCGGGGCCGGGACGTCTCTGGGTGTGACACCAAGGCGGGGCCGGGACGTCTCTGGGTGTGACACCAAGGCGGGGCCGGGACGTCTCTGGGTGTGACACCAAGGCGGGGCCGGGACGTCTCTGGGTGTAACACCAAGGCGGGGCCGGGCGGGGCCGGGACGTCTCTGGGTGTGACACCAAGGCGGGGCCGGGACGTCTCTGGGTGTGACACCAAGGCGGGGCCGGGCGGGGCCGGGACGTCTCTGGGTGTGACACCAAGGCGGGGCCGGGACGTCTCTGGGTGTGACACCAAGGCGGGGCCGGGCGGGGCCGGGACGTCTCTGGGTGTGACACCAAGGCGGGACCGGGACGTCTCTGGGTGTGACACCAAGGCGGGGCCGGGACGTCTCTGGGTGTGACACCAAGGCGGGGCCGGGACGTCTCTGGGTGTGACACCAAGGCGGGGCCGGGACGTCTCTGGGTGTGACACCAAGGCGGGGCCGGGACGTCTCTGGGTGTGACACCAAGGCGGGGCCGGGACGTCTCTGGGTGTGACACCAAGGCGGGGCCGGGACGTCTCTGGGTGTGACACCAAGGCGGGGCCGGGACGTCTCTGGGTGTGACACCAAGGCGGGGCCGGGACGTCTCTGGGTGTGACACCAAGGCGGGGCCGGGACGTCTCTGGGTGTGACACCAAGGCGGGGCCGGGACGTCTCTGGGTGTGACACCAAGGCGGGGCCGGGCGGGGCCGGGACGTCTCTGGGTGTGACACCAAGGCGGGGCCGGGACGTCTCTGGGTGTGACACCAAGGCGGGGCCGGGACGTCTCTGGGTGTGACACCAAGGCGGGACCGGGACGTCTCTGGGTGTGACACCAAGGCGGGGCCGGGACGTCTCTGGGTGTGACACCAAGGCGGGGCCGGGACGTCTCTGGGTGTGACACCAAGGCGGGGCCGGGACGTCTCTGGGTGTGACACCAAGGCGGGGCCGGGCGGGGCCGGGACGTCTCTGGGTGTGACACCAAGGCGGGGCCGGGACGTCTCTGGGTGTGACACCAAGGCGGGGCCGGGACGTCTCTGGGTGTGACACCAAGGCGGGACCGGGACGTCTCTGGGTGTGACACCAAGGCGGGGCCGGGACGTCTCTGGGTGTGACACCAAGGCGGGGCCGGGACGTCTCTGGGTGTGACACCAAGGCGGGGCCGGGACGTCTCTGGGTGTGACACCAAGGCGGGGCCGGGACGTCTCTGGGTGTGACACCAAGGCGGGGCCGGGACGTCTCTGGGTGTGACACCAAGGCGGGGCCGGGACGTCTCTGGGTGTGACACCAAGGCGGGGCCGGGACGTCACTAGGTGTGACACCAAGGCGGGGCCGGGACGTCTCTGGGTGTGACACCAAGGCGGGGCCGGGACGTCTCTGGGTGTGACACCAAGGCGGGGCCGGGACGTCACTAGGTGTGACACCAAGGCGGGGCCGGGACGTCTCTGGGTGTGACACCAAGGCGGGGCCGGGACGTCTCTGGGTGTGACACCAAGGCGGGGCCGGGACGTCTCTGGGTGTGACACCAAGGCGGGGCCGGGACGTCTCTGGGTGTGACACCAAGGCGGGGCCGGGACGTCTCTGGGTGTGACACCAAGGCGGGGCCGGGACGTCTCTGGGTGTGACACCAAGGCGGGGCCGGGACGTCTCTGGGTGTGACACCAAGGTGGGGCCGGGACGTCTCTGGGTGTGACACCAAGGTGGGGCCGGGACGTCTCTGGGTGTGACACCAAGGCGGGGCCGGGACGTCTCTGGGTGTGACACCAAGGCGGGGCCGGGACGTCTCTGGGTGTGACACCACGCACATGAACTTATCGTTATGACTGTCAACATGGCGCCGAAACTAATGTCATAACGTCCCCGTGAGAACCTATTACAGATGCAAGAGAAGAGTTTATTGATAATTGATAATTTTTAATTTAATCAAGTTGCAACGTTAAGCTATGGTCTTGATCAGTGGATTGCATTTCGGGGCGTAATGACTATTTACTTATTAGAACTGTTTAGGTTGGTTTGGCGGGTGGAAGTAGCTTACTCTCTCGGATAGGTCTTTGGGCCCGAGAGGCCTGACGCAAATTTCTCACATGCTCCGTCCTGTAACTCTGCGTTGCATCACTATTAGCAGGCAATTTTGCAAGCTCAGGTGAGAAGGAGACCTTTTGATCCGAAGCTGTATGGCGAGGATTTCCATGTGAGTAACCACGACCCCTCAGCATTCACGCGCTTTCACACCTCCGCCTCCATGACGCACCCACCCGGCAGCTTACACGCCTGTACATAATTAAACAGCTTACACGCCTGGGCATTTTGAAACAGCTTACCCGCCTTTGCTCAAACCACTTATATGCCTGTGCATAATTTAACAGCTTACATGCCTTAGCTCAATTAAAGAGATTACGCCTTGACACAATCCAGCGATACATGGTCGGGATCAGTTCACGTTTTGTGAGTGTGAAGTGTCCACTGTTACATAATGACAGGATTTTGACGTATGTGTGTGTGTGTGTGTGGTGGGGGGGGGGGGGCAATAGTAGAAGAGGCGGGGACCCAAACACCTTCCTCCTATCCAGAACACTTCTCTGAAATTTATCGCGCCGACAAATTGATTCATATTCTTGACTGTTTGTTCGCTTTCGAAAGTCAGTGTGAGTAGTGTTCTTGTTGTATAAGACTTGACAGGCTGGGTGGGGTAGTGTTCTTGTATAAGACCTGACGGGCTGGATGAGGGTAGTGTTTTTGTTGTATAAGACCTGACGTGCGGGATGAGGGTAGTGTTCTTGTATAAGACCTGACGGGCTGGGTGAGGGTAGTGTTCTTGTTGTATAAGACCTGACGGGCTGGGTGAGGGCAGTGTTCTTGTTGTATAAGACCTGGTGGGCTGGGTGAGGGTAGTGTTCTTGTTGTATAAGATCTGACGGGCTGGGTGAGGGTAGTGTTCTTGTTGTATAAGACCTGACGGGCTGGGTGAGGGTAGTGTTCTTGTTGTATAAGACCTGGTGGGCTGGGTGAGGGTAGTGTTCTTGTTGTATAAGACCTGACGGGCTGGGTGAGGGTAGTGTTCTTGTTGTATAAGACCTGACGGGCTGGGTGAGGGTAGTGCTCTTGTTGTATAAGACCTGACGGGCTGGGTGAGGGTAGTGTTCTTGTTGTATAAGACCTGACGGGCTGGGTGAGGGTAGTGTTCTTGTTGTATAAGACCTGACGGGCTGGGTGAGGGTAGTGCTCTTGTTGTATAAGACCTGACGGGCTGGGTGGGGTAGTGTTCTTGTTGTATAAGACCTGACGGGCTGGGTGAGGGTAGTGTTCTTGTTGTATAAGACCTGGTGGGCTGGGTGAGGGTAGTGTTCTTGTTGTATAAGACCTGACGGGCTGGGTGAGGGTAGTGTTCTTGTTGTATAAGACCTGACGGGCTGGGTGAGGGTAGTGTTCTTGTTGTATAAGACCTGACGGGCTGGGTGAGGGTAGTGCTCTTGTTGTATAAGACCTGACGGGCTGGGTGGGGTAGTGTTCTTGTTGTATAAGACCTGACGGGCTGGGTGAGGGTAGTGTTCTTGTTGTATAAGACCTGACGGGCTGGGTGAGGGTAGTGTTCTTGTTGTATAAGACCTGACGGGCTGGGTGAGGGTAGTGTTCTTGTTGTATAAGACCTGACGAGCTGGGTGAAGGTAGTGTTCTTGTTGTATAAGACCTGACGGGCTGGGTAGGGTAGTGTTCTTGTTGTATAAGACCTGGTGGGCTGGGTGAGGGTAGTATTCTTGTTGTATAAGACCTGACGGGCTGGGTGAGGGTAGTGTTCTTGTTGTATAAGACCTGACGGGCTGGGTGAGGGTAGTGTTCTTGTTGTATAAGACCTGACGGGCTGGGTGAGGGTAGTGTTCTTGTTGTATAAGACCTGACGGGCTGGGTGAGGGTAGTGTTCTTGTTGTATAAGACCTGACGGGCTGGGTGAGGGCAGTGTTCTTGTTGTATAAGACCTGGTGGGCTGGGTGGGGTAGTGTTCTTGTTGTATAGGACCTGACGGGCTGGGTGGGGTAGTGTTCTTGTTGTATAAGACCTGGTGGGCTGGGTGAGGGTAGTATTCTTGTTGTATAAGACCTGACGGGCTGGGTGAGGGTAGTGTTCTTGTTGTATAAGACCTGACGGGCTGGGTGAGGGTAGTGTTCTTGTTGTTTAAGAGCTGACGGGCTGGGTGAGGTAGTGTTCTTGTTGTATAAGACCTGACGGGCTGGGTGAGGTAGTGTTCTTGTTGTATAAGACCTGGTGGGCTGGGTGAGGGTAGTGTTCTTGTTGTATAAGACCTGACGGGCTGGGTGAGGGTAGTGTTCTTGTTGTATAAGACCTGACGGGCTGGGTGAGGGTAGTGTTCTTGTTGTATAAGACCTGACGGGCTGGGTGAGGGTAGTGCTCTTGTTGTATAAGACCTGGTGGGCTGGGTGAGGGTAGTATTCTTGTTGTATAAGACCTGACGGGCTGGGTGAGGGTAGTGTTCTTGTTGTATAAGACCTGACGGGCTGGGTGAGGGTAGTGTTCTTGTTGTATAAGACCTGACGGGCTGGGTGAGGGTAGTGTTCTTGTTGTATAAGACCTGACGAGCTGGGTGAAGGTAGTGTTCTTGTTGTATAAGACCTGACGGGCTGGGTAGGGTAGTGTTCTTGTTGTATAAGACCTGGTGGGCTGGGTGAGGGTAGTATTCTTGTTGTATAAGACCTGACGGGCTGGGTGAGGGTAGTGTTCTTGTTGTATAAGACCTGACGGGCTGGGTGAGGGTAGTGTTCTTGTTGTATAAGACCTGACGGGCTGGGTGAGGGTAGTGTTCTTGTTGTATAAGACCTGACGGGCTGGGTGAGGGTAGTGTTCTTGTTGTATAAGACCTGACGGGCTGGGTGAGGGCAGTGTTCTTGTTGTATAAGACCTGGTGGGCTGGGTGGGGTAGTGTTCTTGTTGTATAGGACCTGACGGGCTGGGTGGGGTAGTGTTCTTGTTGTATAAGACCTGGTGGGCTGGGTGAGGGTAGTATTCTTGTTGTATAAGACCTGACGGGCTGGGTGAGGGTAGTGTTCTTGTTGTATAAGACCTGACGGGCTGGGTGAGGGTAGTGTTCTTGTTGTTTAAGAGCTGACGGGCTGGGTGAGGTAGTGTTCTTGTTGTATAAGACCTGACGGGCTGGGTGAGGTAGTGTTCTTGTTGTATAAGACCTGGTGGGCTGGGTGAGGGTAGTGTTCTTGTTGTATAAGACCTGACGGGCTGGGTGAGGGTAGTGTTCTTGTTGTATAAGACCTGACGGGCTGGGTGAGGGTAGTGTTCTTGTTGTATAAGACCTGACGGGCTGGGTGAGGGTGGTGTTCTTGTTGTATAAGACCTGGTGGGCTGGGTGAGGGTAGTATTCTTGTTGTATAAGACCTGACGGGCTGGGTGAGGGTAGTGTTCTTGTTGTTTAAGAGCTGACGGGCTGGGTGAGGTAGTGTTCTTGTTTTATAAGACCTGACGGGCTGGGTGGGGTAGTGTTCTTGTTGTATAAGACCTGGTGGGCTGGGTGAGGGTAGTGTTCTTGTTGTATAAGACCTGGTGGGCTGGGTGAGGGTAGTGTTCTTGTTGTATAAGACCTGACGGGCTGGGTGAGGGTAGTGTTCTTGTTGTTTAAGAGCTGACGGGCTGGGTGAGAGTAGTGTTCTTGTTGTATAAGATCTGACGGGCTGGATGAGGGTAGTGCTCTTGTTGTTTAAGAGCTGACGGGCTGGGTGAGAGTAGTGTTCTTGTTGTATAAGACCTGACGGGCTGGGTGGGGGTAGTGTTCTTGTTGTATAAGACCTGACGGGCTGGATGAGGGTAGTGTTCTTGTTGTATATGACCTGACGGGCTGGGTGAGGGTAGTGTTCTTGTTGTATAAGACCTGACGGGCTGGGTGGGGTAGTGTTCTTGTTGTATAAGACCTGGTGGGCTGGGTGAGGGTAGTGTTCTTGTTGTATAAGACCTGGTGGGCTGGGTGAGGGTAGTGTTCTTGTTGTATAAGACCTGACGGGCTGGGTGAGGGTAGTGTTCTTGTTGTTTAAGAGCTGACGGGCTGGGTGAGAGTAGTGTTCTTGTTGTATAAGATCTGACGGGCTGGATGAGGGTAGTGCTCTTGTTGTTTAAGAGCTGACGGGCTGGGTGAGAGTAGTGTTCTTGTTGTATAAGACCTGACGGGCTGGGTGGGGGTAGTGTTCTTGTTGTATAAGACCTGACGGGCTGGATGAGGGTAGTGTTCTTGTTGTATATGACCTGACGGGCTGGGTGGGGTAGTGTTCTTGTTGTATAAGACCTGACGGGCTGGGTGAGGGTAGTGTTCTTGTTGTTTAAGAGCTGACGGGCTGGGTGAGAGTAGTGTTCTTGTTGTATAAGATCTGACGGGCTGGATGAGGGTAGTGCTCTTGTTGTATAAGACCTGACGGGCTGGGTGAGGGTAGTGTTCTTGTTGTATATGACCCGACGGGCTGGATGAGGGTAGTGTTCTTGTTGTATAAGACCTGACGGGCTGGGTGAGGGTAGTGTTCTTGTTGTATAAGACCTGGTGGGCTGGGTGAGGGTAGTGTTCTTGTTGTATAAGACCTGACGGGCTGGGTGAGGGTGGTGTTCTTGTTGTATAAGACTTGACGGGCTGGATGAGGGTAGTGCTCTTGTTGTATAAGACCTGACGGGCTGGGTGAGGGTAGTGTTCTTGTTGTTTAAGAGCTGACGGGCTGGATGAGGGTAGTGTTCTTGTTATATAAGACCTGACGGGCTGGGTGAGGGTGGTGTTCTTGTTGTATAAGACTTGACGGGCTGGATGAGGGTAGTGTTCTTGTTGTATAAGACCTGACGGGCTGGGTGAGGGTGGTGTTCTTGTTGTATAAGACTTGACGGGCTGGATGAGGGTAGTGTTCTTGTTGTATAAGACCTGACGGGCTGGGTGAGGGTGGTGTTCTTGTTGTATAAGACTTGACGGGCTGGATGAGGGTAGTGTTCTTGTTGTATAAGACCTGGTGGGCTGGGTGAGGGTAGTGTTCTTGTTGTATAAGACCTGGTGGGCTGGGTGAGGGTAGTGTTCTTGTTGTCTCCAAGACATTGTATCTAACAGCGGACTTTATACATACATTATTAACTTACCCACGTACTTTGCTAATGGCATTTTGAGTTGTACAGTATTGGCTTCATGCATCACGGTGGCCTTTGGTATAGTCCGTCAAATATTGTCCGTCAAACGTAACTATGTCACGTGTTGTTCTCACCCTTTAAGTTCCCACTGTAACCACCATCAAATCATGTCAAATTTATTACAATTTGTTTGATAATTCATATTATAAAATGTATTTGATAAATTATTGGGCTTTTATCGAATTTGTCAAACACAAGTTAGCTTTCTAACATGTCTACTTGTTGTTTGTGTATTTTAATCAGTCTGGCATTGTTCTCCCCAAGGTTTTTTGGCGCCAATGTTTTGTCACGAACACACGTTTTTGATATATTTTGTAAGTTCTTTACAGTACAAAAGACGAAAGCCATAAGGCATTATGTTATTACAATCCATCTGCTCTGGACGTTAAGCCTCAGTGAGGTTTTCCTTGGATATGGTTAATGTGTTTGAGTTTGCATTAATTCAGGTTCACGTGACAAAGGATCCGACTGCGCCGGTGCGACGATCGGATCTGAAGAACACGTTTGATTGGCTGGAAGACGACCAATCAGCGCAAGGCGGAGGGGCGGATGACGAGGAAGAGTCGCGCGGCTCGTCTGACCGCTTTAGGGACAACGTGCCGCTAGACATTTCCGGCGGCCGAGGACGTCACATGGACTCTCTGGACGACGGACAGCGTGACCGCCATGTTGATAGCGGAGACTACGAGGGAGAAGGCGACATCACTTTCCCGATCAGCGACCGAGGTCAGAAACAAGGGCACGGCAAAGGTCGGGGAAAAGGTTACGGACATGGTCAGGAACAAGGTTACGGCCAAAGTCAGAGACAAGGTCACGGGCAAGGTTTACATGCACCGAGGGAGGCATTTGATCCGGATACGGCAGGCACTGAGGGAATGGAGGCGTGGGGTCTTGGCGGTCCCCGTGGGCGGCACGATGGCAGATCTCCCCCGCAGCAGGACTTTGACGGTACTGCTCCAGATGGCTTCCAGCCTGGACAGTTTCAGCACGGGCTCCCAGTGTTTGACTCTCGGGATAAACTTGACCCCTTTGATAGCTTTCAGAATGAGCGGGGCCGTTCCATGGTTGAGCATGGCCACGGGTCCTCCTCCTCTAAGGCTTCACACACCGGGGGCGGCGCCAACTCCAGATTCCCATCCATGCCGCAATTACACTACCAACCGTTAGATGGCGTCCGCAACGACAGACACCCTGGAGATCAACTCGACACCTACGACAGGGCGCATAGCAATCTTCGATCACCAGGTGACGCTGATCACTTGCAGCCTTACGAGGCTCGCAAAGGTCAAGGTCACAATGAACGTGCTGATATAGATGGCGACACGCGATGGGGAAAGTATCCACAGCTTTCGCGAGATGGCGCCACTGGTTTGGGTGAGACCAGAGCCAGGTACGAAGGGAGTCGAGAGGCGGGCGCCCCGCACCAGCAGCACGCCGCCTCGGCCGTCAAGAAGGTACTGTTCCTGGGGTACAGACGGGGAGGGTCCTCCATCGCCTCCGAGGTGTTCGACACCGACGACAGGGCAACCTTCTTCTATGAACCCCTCGATTCCTTTTATTTCTCAGAGACAGGCTACAAAGGGAAAAAATCACAGAAAGTCATCCTTAACAAACCAGAAACGGACTTCAGGCGAGTACGACTCTAAGGTGTTTGGTTCATTGTGCCGCGGTGGACGGCTTTTCTCAGTCAGCAAGCCATATGTGGACATTGTTAAGTTGGTTTGGGTTGAAATGATAACTTCATCTTCGTCTGGTCTCTATAGTACTGTGTAGTGTAGTGGTTATATTTACAGTACGGTCTGTACACTCTCTTTGGGTCTTTTCTCTGCTCACGGTGTATGTTCATAGTTACTGTGGGAAACCGTTAACTGTTCTCTCACTTCCTGAGAATTTTGTTAACGGTTTTGGTATGGGAACATGTTTCAGCCACTTCATATATCAATAGCTTTGTTTACCTATCTTCCATATTTTTTGTGATTACATTTTTATTAGTTTTGCAGTTATTGTGATACGATTTCCCGTTTCCGTTTCCGCACTTTCCGCTGTGAGCGAGGCTTGGTCCGGGAAGGTCAAGGTCTCCAGCTCTCATAACTACGCCGTCACGGGGCAATCTCGGGCTGACACCCCCGGGGTGACGCCCCCGGGCTGACACCCCTCGGGCTGAGACCCCCGGGGTGACACTCCGCGCTAACTATTGAGACCACCGATAGATGGCGACACTAACCTTAACTCAAACGTAAACTTCCCAACTCCAAACCTAACCTAACCCGGCTTCACAACATCGGCTTTGCCATCAGAGGCGCCTAGTGCAAGGCAAGGCAAGTTCCGCCTGAGGTTGCTTTGTGACATTCGAGTTCGGAGAGCCGAGGCCACAACCTTCCCGCGTCATGTGTTTTCCGCGTTGTTTCTATCGAGCCTCCAAAACCGGGCATGTATAGGATGTGATTAGTGGACGGTCCAGTGACACGTCTTTTTAAACAAATGCTTGCTTCGAATATAAAGAGGTTTCTCTCACTCTGCCATCTTAACTCAAAAAAATGATCGCAGGATATCTTAATGCACAGTGATGGGCAAGCGCTTGTCCCACCTTAATTCTGAAATATCTCATAGTCTGTACTGAGCACTAAGCAAGCATTCTGAACACTAAGTAGAATATTTGTCGAGCCTTTATCAGCCGCAACGAAACTAAATATTCAGCCTTGAAGTAAACGTTCAGAAGTAAGTCCCGCTATTATAAAGAAGTGGACCCCGCTTTCTTCGGAGAGAGATATAATGTTTCTACTGACGCTATGCCACTGATGTCTGACTGTACATTGCGTGTCGTAACAACCTGTCTGTGTTCCCTCTGCAGACGCCCCGAGCCCTGGGAGACCATCAAGCTCCCCCACTTTTTTGATGACCTGTTGGGGTGTCGGCTGGAACAGCTGCCAACAGAGACGCTGATGCACCGCAACATGCGCTACACGTCACCGTTAGACCCGTATGTGGACTGTTACAACGACTACAGGCCCGAGCGGCTCTTCAACCAAGACATGGACAACCTGCGGGCGATAATAGGTCCAATGTGTGGACAGTCCGTCGAGACGGCTTTAAGGCAAGGTTGCCATGACGTCATGAATGCGGTTCACCGGGCGGGTTTGTATTATAGGCAACAGTCAGGGGGCACCCCGGAGTGCCTCATCAGGGAGTTCTTACTGGACGTGGGTTACAATTCCTCCTACATCGACGAGCGCATGATGACAATGTTAGAGGCCCGCCAGCTGCTGGACGGAATAGAGGACACCATAGGCAAGTGTCTGCCACTGGCGCTCCAAGGATGCCGCAGCAAACGCATCAGGGTCACCAAGATCGTGCGCTACACGATGCCTCTCATGAAGCACGTGGTCGACGCCATTGATGGCGTCAAGGTCCTTTACTTCATCCGGGACCCGCGTGCCATGGCCTACTCCAGGGCAAACCGCAAGCTGGATCGCATCCTGGTCAACAACACTCGACGCGTCTGCCTCGCATATCGCCGAGATTTGCCCATCGTCCGCGAGATCCAACGGTCACATCCGGGTTCTGTTAAGGTTGTACGCTATGAGGACTTCGCTGCGCAGCCGCAGTCGGTTGCCAAGGAGATGTATGGTCTGATAGAGGAGGCGCCGCCGGCGTCGCTGAACAAGTTCATCCGTACGCACATGTACGCGCAGTCGGACGACGGCCGGAAGTGGGGCAACATCCGGTCCAATGCGAGCGAGGCAGCCAGTAGGTGGCGCATGGAGATAAAACCAGACATCCTGTCCACTATGGAGACTATGTGTTGTGACGTCATTAAGGCCTTGGGATACCCTCTATATACCGTTAGCTAGGCTGACACTTTACATCATGATTATCGCGGTGGTTGGGGGAAAATAAACTATGTCTGCACTCCTGTGATTCCTTCTATTGCGAGTTATTTTCGTCTAAGTTGTCACATGAATGTTTCGAAATTACTCTTATTTCGTCTCAGGTTTCATTGTTGTAATATATTTAACTTAACCCCGGGTTCGGATCATACGGTTTTTCAATTCCCCTACATAGTGGTCTATTGCGCCATCCATGGTGATATCATCCAGTCTGTTCCCCTACATAGTGGTCTATTGCGCCATCCATCGTGATATCAACCAGTCTGTTCCCCTACCTTGTGGTCTATTGCACCATCCATCGTGATATCATCCAGTCTGTTCCCCTACCTTGTGGTCTATTGCACCATCCATCGTGATATCATCCAGTCTGTTCCCCTACATGGGGGTCTATTGCGCCATCCATCGTGATATCAACCAGTCTGTTCCCCTACCTTGTGGTCTATTGCACCATCCATCGTGATATCAACCAGTCTGTTCCCCTACCTGGTGGTCTATTGCACCATCCATTGTGATATCAACCAGTCTGTTCCCCTACATGGCGGTCTATTACGCCATCCATCGTGATATCAACCAGTCTGTTCCCCTACATAGTGGTCTATTGCGCCATCCATCGTGATATCAACCAGTCTGTTCCCCTACATAGTGGTCTATTACGCCATCCATCGTGATATCATCCAGTCTGTTCCCCTACCTTGTGGTCTATTGCACCATCCATCGTGATATCATCCAGTCTGTTCCCCTACCTTGTGGTCTATTGCACCATCCATCGTGATATCATCCAGTCTGTTCCCCTACCTTGTGGTCTATTGCACCATCCATCGTGATATCATCCAGTCTGTTCCCCTACCTTGTGGTCTATTGCACCATCCATCGTGATATCAACCAGTCTGTTCCCCTAGATGGGGGTCTATTGCACCATCCATCGTGATATCATCCAGTCTGTTCCCCTACCTTGTGGTCTATTGCACCATCCATCGTGATATCAACCAGTCTGTTCCCCTAGATGGGGGTCTATTGCACCATCCATCGTGATATCAACCAGTCTGTTCCCCTACATGGGGGTCTATTGCGCCATCCATCGTGATATCAACCAGTCTGTTCCCCTACATGGCGGTCTATTACGCCATCCATCGTGATATCAACCAGTCTGTTCCCCTACATAGTGGTCTATTGCGCCATCCATCGTGATATCAACCAGTCTGTTCCCCTACCTTGTGGTCTATTGCACCATCCATCGTGATATCAACCAGTCTGTTCCCCTAGATGGGGGTCTATTGCACCATCCATCGTGATATCAACCAGTCTGTTCCCCTACATAGTGGTCTATTACGCCATCCATCGTGATATCATCCAGTCTGTTCCCCTACATAGTGGTCTATTGCGCCATCCATCGTGATATCATCCAGTCTGTTCCCCTACCTTGTGGTCTATTGCACCATCCATTGTGATATCAACCAGTCTGTTCCCCTAGATGGGGGTCTATTGCACCATCCATCGTGATATCAACCAGTCTGTTCCCCTACATGGGGGTCTATTGCGCCATCCATCGTGATATCAACCAGTCTGTTCCCCTACATGGCGGTCTATTACGCCATCCATCGTGATATCATCCAGTCTGTTCCCCTACATAGTGGTCTATTGCGCCATCCATCGTGATATCATCCAGTCTGTTCCCCTACCTTGTGGTCTATTGCACCATCCATTGTGATATCAACCAGTCTGTTCCCCTACATGGGGGCCTATTGCACCATCCATCGTGATATCATCCAGTCTGTTCCCCTACCTTGTGGTCTATTGCACCATCCATCGTGATATCATCCAGTCTGTTCCCCTAGATGGGTGTCTATTGCGCCATCCATCGTGATATCAACCAGTCTGTTCCCCTACATGGGGGTCTATTGCACCATCCATCGTGATATCATCCAGTCTGTTCCCCTACCTTGTGGTCTATTGCACCATCCATCGTGATATCAACCAGTCTGTTCCCCTACCTGGTGGTCTATTGCGCCATCCATCGTGATATCATCCAGTCTGTTCCCCTACATGGGGGTCTATTGCACCATCCATCGTGATATCATCCAGTCTGTTCCCCTACCTTGTGGTCTATTGCACCATCCATCGTGATATCAACCAGTCTGTTCCCCTACCTGGTGGTCTATTGCACCATCCATCGTGATATCATCCAGTCTGTTCCCCCACATGGTGGTCTATTGCGCCATCCATCGTGATATCAACCAGTCTGTTCTCCTACCTGGTGGTCTATTGCACCATCCATCGTGATATCATCCAGTCTGTTCCCCCACATGGTGGTCTATTGCGCCATCCATCGTGATATCAACCAGTCTGTTCCCCTACCTGGTGGTCTATTGCACCATCCATCGTGATATCATCCAGTCTGTTCCCCTACCTGGTGGTCTGCTACGCTGGACATGAAATGAGATGTATGTGTTTTACGCCACCGTCGTGCACACACAGACAGCGCGACTAAAGGGTGGTTCTGGCAGAAACATGTTGTGCGTGCATTGGCCTGGGGCCATGTTACTAAAGTCTACTGAATGTGACGCAAGCAGTCTGAATGCTCAACCACAACAAAACTATATATACAGCCATGAGGTGAAAGTTCAGAATTAGGAAAGTCCCGTTATAGAAAGTTATAAAAAAAAGAACTCATCATCAAAAATCACCATTTATCAGCCACACTCTACGTACTACATCCCCACAAGTAAGTTTGATATTTCCGTTGGTCCATGATAACCTAACAATGAGATTGTCACCTCACGCCTGTTTTGCCTTTCTGTCTTCTCTCGACATTATCACAGGAGATAATTCTTTCACTCGTTGCCAATCGCCTATAGCATTATTGACGCCAAAGTCAGCCTTCCCTGCCGCCCACCCACCCTACAAACCGCGCCTCCCGCAGTCATCGACACCCGCCACAAGTGTTGTTTCACATTTGCGCCTTTCGCCTCTGAAGGGTACACCAGAGAGAGATAGATCTGTGCTGCGTCAAGAATCGATACATAATGTCATTGATTTAACAATTAACCATACAGATCGGTGTCGGACGTGCCTTGGCAGACACAACAATAACTCCAATAACAGCCAACACCAGCCAACAACGGCCAACTCCAGCCAACACCCGCCAACACCTGCCAACACCCGCTAACACCAGCCAACAACCCGCCAACACCCGCCAACACCCGCCAACACCCACCAACACCAGCCAACACCCGCCAACACCCGCCAACACCAGCCAACACCAGCCAACCCCCGCCAACACCCGCTAACACCAGCCAACACCAGCCAACACCCGCTAACACCAGCCAACATGCGCCAACACCCGCCAACACCCGCCAACACCAGCCAACACCAGCCAACACCCGCCGACACCCACCAACACCAGCCAACACCAGCCAACACCAGCCACACCCGCCAACACCCACCAACACCCGCCAACACCCACCAACACCAGCCAACACCAGCCAACACCCGCCAACACTAGCCAACACCCGCCAACACCCGCCAACACCCGCCAACACCCACCAACACCCGCCAACACCCGCCAACACCCATCAACACCAGCCAGCACCAGCCAACACCCGCCAACACTAGCCAACACCCGCCAACACCCGCCAACACCCACCAACACCAGCCAACACCAGCCAACACCCACCAACACCCGCCAACACCAGCCAACACCAGCCAACACCCGCCAACACTAGCCAACACCCGCCAACACCCGCCAACACCCGCCAACACCCACCAACACCCGCCAACACCCGCCAACACCCACCAACACCAGCCAGCACCAGCCAACACCCGCCAACACTAGCCAACACCCGCCAACACCCGCCAACACCCACCAACACCAGCCAACACCAGCCAACACCCACCAACACCCGCCAACACCCGCCAACACCCACCAACACCAGCCAGCACCAGCCAACACCCGCCAACACTAGCCAACACCCGCCAACACCCGCCAACACCCACCAACACCAGCCAACACCAGCCAACACCCGCCAACTCCAGCCAACACCCGCCAACACCCGCCAACACCCGCCAACACCCGCTAACACCAGCCAACATGCGCCAACCCCCGCCAACACCCGCCAACACGCGCCAACACCCGACAACACCTTGAAACACCTGCCATCTTCCGCCAACACTAGCCAACACCTGCCAACACCCGCCAACACCTGCCAACACCCGTCAACACCTGCCAACACCCACCAACAATCGCCAACACCAGCCAACGCCAGCCAACATCAGCCAACACCTGCCAACATCCACCAACACCCGCCAACATCCTCCAACACCCACCAACACCCACCAACGCCAGCCAACATCAGCCAACACCTGCCAACACCCGCCAACATCCGCCAACACCAGCCAACATCAGCCAACGCCAGCCAACATCAGCCAACACCCGCCAACACCTGCCAACACCCGCCAACACCAGCCAACGCCAGCCAACATCAGCCAACACCCGCCAACACCCGCCAACACCAGCCAACATCAGCCAACGCCAGCCAACATCAGCCAACACCCACCAACCCCTGCCAACAGCCGCCAACCCCCGCCAACACCCACCAACACCCGCCAACACCCGCCAACACCCACCAACACCAGCCAACACCAGCCAACACCCGCCAACACTAGCCAACACCCGCCAACACCCGCCAACACCCACCAACACCAGCCAACACCAGCCAACACCCGCCAACTCCAGCCAACACCCGCCAACACCCGCCAACACCCGCCAACACCCGCTAACACCAGCCAACATGCGCCAACACCCGCCAACACCCGCCAACACGCGCCAACACCCGACAACACCTTGAAACACCTGCCATCTTCCGCCAACACTAGCCAACACCTGCCAACACCTGCCAACACCTGCCAACACCCACCAACACCCACCAACATCCGCCAACCCCAGCCAACACCCGCCAACACCCGTCAACACCTGCCAACACCCACCAACACCCACCAACACCTGCCAACACCCGCTAACACCAGCCAACACCCGCCAACACCCGTAAACACCTGCCAACACCCACCAACAATCGCCAACACCAGCCAACGCCAGCCAACATCAGCCAACACCTGCCAACATCCACCAACACCCGCCAACATCCTCCAACACCCACCAACACCCACCAACGCCAGCCAACATCAGCCAACACCTGCCAACACCCGCCAACATCCGCCAACACCAGCCAACATCAGCCAACGCCAGCCAACATCAGCCAACACCCGCCAACACCCGTCAACACCTGCCAACACCCACCAACACCCACCAACACCTGCCAACACCCGCTAACACCAGCCAACACCCGCCAACACCCGTAAACACCTGCCAACACCCACCAACAATCGCCAACACCAGCCAACGCCAGCCAACATCAGCTAACACCTGCCAACATCCACCAACACCAGCCAACAACTATATTACTGCGAACTTTGTTGGTAGCCACGATATTATTTGCATAACTGAAACGCACTTAAATCCGGCTTCTATTGTCGATCTTAGTCTTTCAGGTTACCAACAGCCCTTTCGCCGAGATCGAATAGCAGGGACCTAGGGCGGAGTTTTGGTATGGGTCTCTGATGGTATACTGGCCACACGTAGAACTGATCTTGAGGCAGGGGATATCGAGAGCATTTGGTTAGAATGTCTCATAGGCAATAACAAGTTCTTATTTTGTGGGATTTACAGACCACCAAGTTCTCCTGTCGGGTTTTGGGACACACTTCAAATCAACGTTGACAACGCCAAGAGCTATCTCGACTGTAACATTCTATTGACAGGTGATCTTAATGCAGACGAAGTAACAAACCCAAGTCATCATTTGCATATGCTCACTTTGGCAAACAATAATCACATGAAGATCCATGTAGACAAGCCTACGCGCGTTACCGCTCGTTCAAAGTCCATTTTAGACCAGTTTTCAAGCACCCCGACTGACCTGGTAAAGAATGTTGATATTCCCACACCAGTCACCACTAGTGACCACTCTGTGATTGTTTGTGAACTCAGTTTTAAATCGCATACGACTAAATGCTACAAACGCAAGGTTTGGTATTATGACAAAGCCGACTTTGATCAGTTTCGTGAAGCTCTGTCACATACGGACTGGAGCGAATGCTTTCTGTCCGGGGACCCAGATACTATGTGTGAGGCGTGGACGTCGCGGTTTCTTAGCTTCTGTACAGATTTCATTCCAAACAAGGTAGTTACTATTCGTCCGAAGGATAAACCTTTTTTTAATAAGGAACTTAGATGTAAAAAGAGGGCTCTTGACAGGCTTCATGGTAAAGCACGGAAGTCCAGTAGAACCACGGACTGGGCAGAGTACAGAAGACTGCGTAACGAATATATCACAAACTTAAGGGAGGCAAAAGCTACCTACTTGTATGATTTAGAACGTGTATTGAACGAATCAAGCTTTGTGACGCCAAAGAAATGGTGGCGCATCTCCAAACAAATGCTTGGCATAAATGATAGTTGCGGGTACCCAGTCTTACAGGCTGATGGTCGAGCTGAGTCCAATCCTCACACTAAAGCATCTATGTTTAATAACTACTTTTTATCCCATTCAATTCTCGATGTAAGTGAGCGCGTCAGCCTAGACACAGACGGTGATTGTATGCTCACGGGTTTAAATAACATCTCTGTTACACAGGACGAAGTAGTCGATCTGCTTAAATGCATAGATATAAAGAAAGCCTGTGGTCCTGATGGGATTAGCCCTCGAATGTTACGCGAAGCCGGCTCTTGTATAAGCGAGCCGCTCATGATATTGTTTAATGAATGCCTGAAGGATTGCAAGATGCCTCGTCTGTGGAAGCAAGCAAGCGTTATCCCCATATTCAAAAAAGGTAGTAGAAGCCTAGTCGACAACTATAGGCCAGTCTCGCTACTAAGCTGTACCGGGAAGCTGTTCGAAAGGATTATATTTAAACATAGGTTTAACTATCTGCGTGACAATGAAATACTCTCTAGACTTCAGTCTGGGTTTATACCGGGCGACAGCACGGTTAACCAACTTGTCCATCTATATCATATATTTAGTGAGGCTTTAGACAAACGCAAGATTGTCCGTGTTGTGTTCTGCGATATATCAAAGGCATTTGATCGTGTTTGGCACGTTGGTCTTATCCACAAACTTAAGCGTATTGGAATTACTGGCAGACTTCTGGACTGGTTTAAAAACTACCTCGATGACAGGTATCAGAGTGTGGTGATTGATGGCGCAGCGTCTCCTCTGGGTCATATCCAAGCGGGGGTTCCACAGGGATCAGTCCTGGGTCCTCTTTTATTTTTAGTTTATATCAACGATATCGTCGACGGGTTACAGTCAAAAATTAGACTCTTCGCTGACGACACAACTGTATATGTCATTGTAGACGATGATGATCAATTGGATGATGGATTTGATAAGTTAAACTGTGATTTGCAAAAAATGGAGTCCTGGGCCTCGCAGTGGTTTGTAACGTTTAGCGCACCTAAGACAACGTCTATGACCATATCCAATAAACCCATAACTGATTTACCGCCATTGCAAATGGGAGGCGAAGTTTTACAAAATACTACCCAACATAAACATCTTGGCGTAACCTTGAACTCTAAACTCACATGGTCATCTCATATCAGTGAAATGTGTCTGAAGGCGAGTAGAAGGGTCGATTTGTTGTCCAGACTGCGTTACAAGTTAAACCGAGGTACGCTAGATTTAATGTATAAAACCTTCGTGCGTCCCACTATGGAATATGCATGTGTCCTTTGGGATGGTTGCACACAGGCGGACGCTGACAGGCTAGAAGCCGTTCAGCTGAGAGCAGGCCGTCTTGTATCCGGGGCGATTAAACACACTAGTCACTCGCTTATCTATCAAGAACTCGGTTGGGAAACATTGAGTGCTCGTCGTAAAAGATTTCAATTGTTACTGTTTCACAAGATGTTTTATGGGAACGCCCCAAGTTATTTATGCGATATTTTACCTCAAAATGTAACACAAAGAACACACTACGCGCTTCGTAATGCTCTGCCTTTGAACGTCACGACCGTTAAGGCGCGACTTTCTTCTTATTACAACTCGTTTCTACCAAGTGTGATAAGGCTCTGGAATGAACTACCTATCAATATAAGATCCATGTGCGACCATAAAACTTTCAAACAGGCCTTAGTGAATAAGGATATTTGTCATAAGAGGGAGACCTCCAAGTTATTTAACTTTGGCCGGCGCGGCACGAACGTCGTACACTCGCGACTGAGAATGAATTGTAGTAAGTTAAGGGCTCATCTTTTTGATATGTGTATAATTAATGATCAACAATGTAATTGTGGCGCACCTCGTGAAGATACCACTCACTACTTTTTAGAATGCCCGATGTATACTATCATACGCGACAGATTATTGCAAAATGTAATGAAAATTACAAGTTTTACACTCGGAACCATTTTATTCGGGAATGCCAACTTAACTTTGCAAGAAAATTTAGAAATATTTAAAGCTGTACATGTGTATATTGAAAAGACAAGGCGTTTTAACACCTAGTTTCGCTTGTTGGAACGCGTATATTTACGAAATCTCTTTCCTTTTGCCATACTACGACGCACAGAGAGAGCCAACAAATTCCATCGCAGTGTGTCATTTAGTGAACTAATTCTACAAGTTTATTAAGTTGATTGCCTGTAATATATGTTTCTTATTTTTCAAGTAATCTATGTTTCTTATTTTTCAAGCAAGAGGAATTTGTATAGGCTTTGCCTGCTTTCCAAATGCCAAATAAAAATATGTTTAAACCAATACCTGCCAACATCCACCAACACCCGCCAACATCCTCCAACACCCACCAACACCCACCAACGCCAGCCAACATCAGCCAACACCTGCCAACACCCGTCAACACCTGCCAACACCCACCAACACCTGGCAACACCCGCTAACACCAGCCAACACCCGCCAACACCAGCCAACACCAGCCAACACCCGCCAACACCCGCTAACACCAGCCAACATGCGCCAACACCCGCCAACACCCGCCAACAACTGCCAACATCCGCCAACACCAGCCAACATCAGCCAACGCCAGCCAACATCAGCCAACACCCGCCAACACCTGCCAACACCCGCCAACACCAGCCAACGCCAGCCAACATCAGCCAACACCCGCCAACATCCGCCAACACCCGCCAACACCCGACAACACCTTGAAACACCTGCTATCTTCCGCCAACACTAGCCAACACCTGCCAACACCCGCCAACAACTGCCAACACCCACCAACACCCACCAACATCCGCCAACTCCAGCCAACACCCGGCAACACCCGTCAACACCTGCCAACACCCACCAACACCTACCAACACCCGCTAACACCAGCCAACGCCAGCCAACATCAGCCAACACCTGCCAACATCCACCAACACCCGCCAACATCCTCCAACACCCACCAACACCCACCAAAGCCAGCCAACATCAGCCAACATCTGCCAACACCCGCCAACATCCGCCAACACCAGCCAACATCAGCCAACGCCAGCCAACATCAGCCAACACCCGCCAACACCTGCCAACACCCGCCAACACCAGCCAACGCCAGCCAACATCAGCCAACACCCGCCAACATCCGCCAACACCCGCCAACATCAGCCAACGCCAGCCAACATCAGCCAACACCCGCCAACACCTGTCAACACCCGCCAACATCAGCCAACGCCAGCCACATCAGCCAACATCCGCCAACACCTACCAACACCCGCCAACACCAGCCAACGCCAGCCAACATCAGCCAACACCCGCCAACATCCGCCAACACCAGCCAACATCAGCCAACGCCAGCCAACATCAGCCAACACCCGCCAACACCTGCCAACACCCGCCAAAACCAGCCAACGCCAGCCAACATCAGCCAACACCCGCCAACACCCGCTTACACCAGCCAACATGCGCCAACACCCGCCAACACCCGCCAACACCCGCCAACACCCGACAACACCTTGAAACACCTGCCATCTTCCGCCAACACTAGCCAACACCTGCCAACACCTGCCAACACCTGCCAACACCCACCAACACCCACCAACATCCGCCAACTCCAGCCAACACCCGCCAACACCCGTCAACACCTGCCAACACCCAGCAACACCCACCAACACCTGCCAACACCCGCTAACACCAGCCAACACCCGCCAACACCCGTAAACACCTGCCAACACCCACCAACAATCGCCAACACCAGCCAACGCCAGCCAACATCAGCCAACACCTGCCAACATCCACCAACACCCGCCAACATCCTCCAACACCCACCAACACCCACCAACGCCAGCCAACATCAGCCAACACCTGCCAACACCCGCTAACATCCGCCAACACCAGCCAACATCAGCCAACACCCGCCAACATCCGCCAACACCAGCCAACATCAGCCAACATCAGCCAACACCCGCCAACATCCGCCAACACCAACCAACATCAGCCAACGCCAGCCAACATCAGCCAACACCCGCCAACACCTGCCAACACCCGCCAACACCAGCCAACGCCAGCCAACATCAGCCAACACCTGCCAACATCAGCCAACACCCGCCAACATCCTCCAACACCCACCAACACCCACCAAAGCCAGCCAACATCAGCCAACATCTGCCAACATCCGCCAACATCCGCCAACACCAGCCAACATCAGCCAACGCCAGCCAACATCAGCCAACACCCGCCAACACCTGCCAACACCCGCCAACACCAGCCAACGCCAGCCAACATCAGCCAACACCCGCCAACATCCGCCAACACCCGCCAACATCAGCCAACGCCAGCCAACATCAGCCAACACTCGCCAACACCTGTCAACACCCGCCAACACCAGCCAACGCCAGCCAACATCAGCCAACATCCGCCAACACCTACCAACACCCGCCAACACCAGCCAACGCCAGCCAACATCAGCCAACACCCGCCAACATCCGCCAACACCAGCCAACATCAGCCAACGCCAGCCAACATCAGCCAACACCCGCCAACACCTGCCAACACCCGCCAACACCAGCCAACGCCAGCCAACATCAGCCAACACCCGCCAACACCCGCTTACACCAGCCAACATGCGCCAACACCCGCCAACACCCGCCAACACCCGCCAACACCCGACAACACCTTGAAACACCTGCCATCTTCCGCCAACACTAGCCAACATCTGCCAACACCTGCCAACACCTGCCAACACCCACCAACACCCACCAACATCCGCCAACTCCAGCCAACACCCGCCAACACCCGTCAACACCTGCCAACACCCAACAACACCCACCAACACCTGCCAACACCCGCTAACACCAGCCAACACCCGCCAACACCCGTAAACACCAGCCAACACCCACCAACAATCGCCAACACCAGCCAACGCCAGCCAACATCAGCCAACACCTGCCAACATCCACCAACACCCGCCAACATCCTCCAACACCCACCAACACCCACCAACGCCAGCCAACATCAGCCAACACCTGCCAACACCCGCTAACATCCGCCAACACCAGCCAACATCAGCCAACGCCAGCCAACATCAGCCAACACCCGCCAACACCTGCCAACACCCGTCAACACCAGCCAACGCCAGCCAACATCAGCCAACACCCGCCAACACCCGCCAACACCAGCCAACATCAGCCAACGCCAGCCAACATCAGCCAACACCCGCCAACACCTGCCAACACCCGCAACACCAGCCAACGCCAGCCAACATCAGCCAACACCCGCCAACATCCGCCAACACCAGCCAACATCAGCCAACATCAGCCAACACCCGCCAACATCCGCCAACACCAGCCAACGCCAGCCAACACCCGCCAACACCCGCCAACATTCGCCAACACCAGCCAACGCCAGCCAACACCCGCCAACACCAGCCAACATCAGCCAACGCCAGCCAACATCAGCCAACACCCGCCAACACCTGCCAACACCCGCAACACCAGCCAACGCCAGCCAACATCAGCCAACACCAACCAACATCAGCCAACGCCAGCCAACATCAGCCAACACCCGCCAACACCTGCCAACACCCGCCAACACCAGCAAACGCCAGCCAACACCCGCCAACATTCGCCAACACCAGCCAACATCAGTCAACGCCAGTCAACATCAGCCAACACCCGCCAACACCTGCCAACACCCGCCAACGCCCGCCAACATCCGCCAACACCCACCAACACTCGCCAACGCCAGCCAACGCCAGCCAACATCAGCCAACACCCGCCAACACCCGCCAACACCTTGAAACACCTGCCATCTTCCGCCAACACCAGCCAACACCCGCCATCACCCGCCAACACCAGCCAACACCCGCCAACACCCGCCAAAGCCCGCCAACACTTGCCAACACCCGCTAACACCCGCCAAAACCCGCCAACACCAGCCGAAATCAGCCGACACCCACCAACACCAGCCAACACCAGCCAACACCCGTAAACACCCGCTAACACCCATCAACACCCGCCAACACCCACCAACACCCGCCAACACCTGCCAACGCCAGCCAACATCAGCCAACACCTGCCAATACCCACCAACACCCGCCAACACCAGCCAACGCCAGCCAACATCAGCCAACACCTGCCGACACCCGCCAACATCCCCCAACGGCCGCCAACATCCGGAAACACCCACCAGCACCCGGCAACACCAGCCAACACTGTTAACACCCGCCAACACCTGCCAGCACCTGCCAACTCCAGCCAACACCCGATAACACCTTGAAACACCCGCCAACACCCGCCAACACGCGCCAAAACCCGCCAACACCAGCCGAAATCAGCCAACACCCACCAACACCAGCCAACACCAGCCAACATCAGCCAACACCCACCAACACCAGCCAACGCCAGCCAACATCAGCCAACACCTGCCAACAACCGCCAACATCCGCCAACGGCCGCCAACATCCGGAAACACCCACCAGCACCTGCCAACTCCAGCCAACACCCGTTAACACCTTGAAACACCCGCCAACACCCGCCAACACCCGCCAAAACCCGCCAACACCAGCCGAAATCAGCCAACACCTGCCAACACCAGCTAGCACCCGCCAACACTCGCCAACACGCCCCAAAACCAGCCAACACTCGCCAACACCAGCCAACACCTTCCGACACCCGCCAATACGCCAATGAGAGCGCCACCTACCGGACCATTGGGTACCGCCGTGATGAGAGCGCCACCTACCGGACCATTGGGTACCGCCGTGATGAGAGCGCCACCTACCGGACCATTGGGTACCGCTATCAAGGGGTACCGCCGTGATGAGAGCGCCACCTACCGGACCATTGGGTACCGCCGTGATGAGAGCGCTACGTATAGGACCATTGGGTACCGCCGTGATGAGAGCGCCACCTATCGGACCATTGGGTACCGTCGTGATGAGAGCGCCACCTATCGGACCATTGGGTACCGCCGTGATGAGAGCGCCACCTACCGGACCATTGGGTACCGCCGTGATGAGAGCGCCACCTATCGGACCATTGGGTACCGCCGTGATGAGAGCGCCACCTACCGGACCATTGGGTACCGCCGTGATGAGAGCGCCACCTACCGGACCATTGGGTACCGCCGTGATGAGAGCGCCACCTACCGGACCATTTGGTACCGCCGTGATGAGAGCGCCACCTACCGGACCATTGGGTACCGCTATCTTGAGAGCGCCACCTACCGGATCATTGGGCACCGCCGGGATGAGAACGCTACCTACCGGCCCATTGGGTACCGCCGTGATGAGAGCGCCACCTACTGGGTTGCCCTATCCTAACACCTGCATCCCAACATTTTTATAACCATTAAGTGCGAACGATTATGTCCACCGGTCGCCTTTAAAAACATTTTTTACCGATCGCTTACCACACATAAATCAATCAATGTCATATATATGTCCTAGACATGACACCTTTATGGTTAGGCCGAGTGGCAATCCTCGAGTGGCTATGCAGGTCGACATAAGCGTACTTCTCCGTACCCGTCAGAAGCATGACGCCGCCTCTGCCAGCCCGGGAACATGCCATCTACACGTATACATGTACTGGGTCACAACGTTTTGCATACGTTTCAAAAGGCATTAGCAGCAAATGTCAGCCAGCCTATCAGTTTTTATTGTGTATGTTTATATCTTTCTCTAGCGGCTGCAGCAGGCTCGCGTCGAGCAGCCTTACAAGCAGCTGGCGATGACATTATATACAGGCAGGTCTATGTCACACACAGGGCAATGTACTCCTCGCGTCGAGGTGAGTTCGAGGTGAGTTCGGGAGATCACCAGTGAAGCGAGCGGCGCTGCTATATATACCAGCCATATACTCCCATAGATTGGTCTTCAAGAAGGAAAAATGCATTATAGGATGTCACATAATTAAGTTAATAAAGGATATCACGGCCGAAAGACCTAATCGGGATCTCCTCATCGGAGTGGTGTCGTGAAGGTCGCGCATTGCGTGGGAGAATGATGTTACACTGAAACAGAAAGCAATCAGCCGTCAAACAAACCAATCGGAAGAGGCGTTCGTGCGCGTTGTCGCCACCAGATGTCTCACCTGCAGGACTCACGCAGCGTTCCATGTGTTGACACCCAACGTAAACACACACATTTTGATTGAACAAAAACAGTTGACCACCATGCACCGTCAGAGGGCGCTGTGGTAGCCATGGGTGACAGCGACCTGGCCAATGGAGCTGCCACCGAGTGACGTCACCGCAGGTCACGGCCTGCTGCGATGGCGGGCGTCCCTCCCCATGGTAAGCGGCCGTCCTATTGATGACCTCGCGTCTGACAGTGTCAGATGCACCTCCACGACCAATTATAAATCTAATAATTAGAGACCAATTGATTACTTTAAGTAATACAGTATCCGGTTTGTTCTATTTGTCACTTACGTGGGTTGGTTACCGACATCTGCCGTGAAGTGACCTCAAAGCTTAGCCCTCGGACACTCTATGGGGCACTTCACACTCATTCTCAATAAAAAGGTGCAATTTGGCACAGGTTGATATGACGCTAAATATCCTTCGTTTGGCCATGTTATTTGGCTATTATGAGAGACATATATAAGACGCCTTAGGGTGCGCGGAAAGTAGGCACATTTGATACTTACAAAGACGTTGTTTAAAACGAACCAAAGGGAATTAAAAAAAAAAATCCCGTGGGTATTTCTGTCGAAGGCCTCTTCCAACTCACAAGTGGTCACAATGTTAGGACCAAACATAACGAATTGTGTGTCCTGCAGCGCGTTGAAATGTTGCCGCTGGTTCAGTCAATGTTGAATGGGTGAAGCAAAATACCGCAATATACTGTCATGGTCTTTTAAAACGTTGTAGAGGAAACATATACAGAGTGTCTTCCTGTATACTTTAAATACACAACACTGTGGCAGAAAACCGGTTCGTCTTTGAACGCGTATAATTCGCAGTGAAATGCACGTTACCATACTTAGGCCTAAAATATATAATGATGACTATCTACCTTTTGAGCTCAAGAAGGCCATGACATTAAGGTGTAAGGTATAATGTAGCTAAATTATTTGAACGCCCCGCAACGATTGGCATGCATCTTTTAATGCAAAAATGAAATGTACGTTATTGAAATGTCCGTTACTACATTATGCGCAACTAACGTTTAAACATTATCCAACTTCGCTTTCACTGAACATGAGATTTCTACTGCCCAACATTGTTAATTTTACAACATTATACATACTTTTAAGAGAAATTTGAACCGTGTTAACATGGGTGTTTATTTAATGATCTCAGTATAATCTGTCAAGACAAGAAATACAATGCTGAATCAATCTGAACATTCCACATATACTAAATTTCTGTAGAAGTCTTGTAAGCATCGTCGTATTCTTCTGATGTTCGTTCAGGCGCTCTTCAAAACTTGTGAAATGAACGTGACTATCATTTGAAATGTAGGTTAATAATGGTAACGTACATTTCGGTTCATGCCAACTCGTTTATAATGAGAATGTAATCAGAATGGAGCCTCCATATGACATCATTCGAAAATTAAGTATTTTGGCATATTGTGGCAAAACGTAACATTTCACAATTATTTAGCGTGTCACCCACTTGCCAAGGCCGTTTTACACACCCACTACAACCCGAGGAAACAATTGTATTGCGTGGTCACTTACCTTGACATATATGTATTATATATAAGCTTATATATATATATATATATTGATAGAAGAAAGTCCGGTTCCTTGAAGTTCCTTTACTTCAAACGGGAAACTTTATGTATGCTTTAAGTCCTGATCTTTCTTTTATATTTGCAGCACTTAACTCACAGAATGTAATCTGGTTAGGCAGGCCTGCAAATTCTGATTGCACACATATTAGGTACTTACCGGACATTACACTGCTGAACACGGAATGGGTTAGGCCAGAGAACACCAAGCATAGCTGCACTAGCAGTTCCTGTAACGTATACAGTGGAACACCGCTTTAAGACCACCCCGCTAATCCGGTATTAAGACCACCAAGGCCAGACCTAACCTAGCAATTTCAATGGAACTCAACCCCGCTCATGCGACCACCAAAGTTTCGGAGATTTTTTTCGAAACAAAGAGTAACAGCTTACGACGCGGTCGCGGTCTCTGTCTTTGTTGTTAGTGACATGTTTATTACTGTAATCAGAATGGAGGTCAGTATACTGCTATGTTCGGTTTGTAATTTCTTTTTTTCTTTTTTTGTATGTTTGTCAGTTGGGTAGAGAGCGCATGGTAACAGTTACGGTCAAGGTCACAGCGATTTTTTGAAAAAGAATCTTAGAACGCGCCTATCTCCGTTAATATCAGAGCTACAGATCTCGGATAAGTTTTAGAATATGATACCCTTTATGGCGAATCTTACAGATATTGTTTACTTTTTGATGCGTCATACTCATTTTCGAGCTACATGACGTTTTATGTTTTCAGAAAAACGCAAAAGATGACCTTGAACCGTTTTTCTTCGATTTTACCTACTTAGGTATCGCTTTGGTGTTCCGGACTCTCATAGAAATATGAATGGCAATAGCCTTTGTGAAATCAGAGATTTTTCGGATACGTCATCTGACGTCATGATGACGTCACTTTCGGTACATTGAAAAAATCGTCAAAAATCGGCAGTGGCGTCATTTTGTAGGAAATGGGGTCCGATGTTTGTCCGCATCATAAAAATAGTACGTTCCTATCTTACTTCCGGTTCCAGGAGTGACGGCAATTCTCGATGGGACCTCCAATGTTAAAGCCCTCAATCTCTCAGGCTGGGAAAATTTGTTTGCCCCGTATTTCATCGGCGCCTACATCAAACAGTTTCAGGATTTTTTTTTTGGTTAAACATGGTACCCATTAGCCATGGTCCTTACTAGATAGAATTTGGACAAGAACTGACGTAACAGGATTTTTTTGAAATTTTCCACATTGTGAAAGATAGGGATTTTTGGGGCTTGCAGGGCTCCCACGAGCGTCCTGTTAAAGCCATCACTCTATGCTTGCAGCTGTAGAAGGATAGTAGTAGGATGAACCATTAACTATAAACACGGCGATATAGCCCTGTAACTTTTTGGTATATAGTCGAACGCGTTTAACATGGGACCCTATGGAGATAATCAAACTTCCTTCAATATGACGTACTTCCGTTTGAGCGATCTCACTTTGCTTTACCACGGTGCGAGATGTGGACGTGTACAAGAGACGCAGGGTAGACTGATGGCAAACGCGTGTCTCAGTTTAGTTTCCATGGCAACCGAACATTTTCCCAATGATAAAGTATACAAATTCCCTCTAATTTAGAAAATTCGTCAAAAATCGGAAAAACTAGCTAGACCTTCGATCTTTGCGTATAATGGTAGGGAAGATATATCTTCAGATTACTATTGGTAGTAAAGCATTATTATCCTTTACATCTTATCTGCATAGTCCTTTCTTCGTCTGCTCGTTTTTCAAATATCCGCAATGATGAAGAATAGCAATTTTCGGTATTTAGGTGAAGCTATATCTGAAGGACTAACAGACCTACCGCCTTTCTAATCAACGTTTTGGATTGAGGGCACAAATGTTTGTGTTTAGATATTTGGACGTTGCCGTGCGTCATGCCATGATGTCACCATGACTTGATGACGTCATAATTTTATAACCTCTATTACTCGACTATTATACCTCATAGCGACTACCGGTTGATTTGACGCTGTACCTTATATTAAGGGACAACTGCTGCGATGCGTAACTTTTTTTGCGGTACCGAAACGTGTGCGTCAAAACTGACGTCCACATCGCGTTAAACGGCGTATTGAATGAACTTCACAGGGCCATAACTCGGTTAATATTTGATCTAGGGAGCCCAGATTTGGCATGAAGCGAGAGGCAAATGTAAGGTTGACCAGCGAAAATCGCGATGGAATTGCTCGCATTGAACAGCATCCGTTAGATTGTGCTCATCCAGCATCCGGATCCTATGGGTCCAATTTGGGCTAAATTGCGGTTTGAGCCCAAGTTGTTCGTTGAAGGAACTGTTTAACCCTCATCTGATAAATGAAGGCCTCGTGTGGCCAGCATGAGGCAAGGGAAGATTATAGTATATGTGTTTCTGTATTTTATCGTCTGTACCATAGTTTCGGCGCATAAATGACGCCACTGACGTGTGTGTCAAAGATGACGTCATTTCTGTTAGTACCTCAGCCTACGGCTGTCTTGTTTTATATTTTACGGCTTGAAGGATGCGGATTAACCTCTTCTCGACTGTTGTACAGTATTGATGGTTCTGTATGTGTGAACATTGATGCGTACAAAGGCGTTATCCTAACACACATCGTTATTTGATCTGTTATATCAGAGACACCGCCGCGAGCTCTGCCTTTGTTAGTAACGTGTTTATTTTACAGATTTAACACTGATTGCGCTCAACGGGCATGGTAATAGTAATCAACTGTTGTAAAATGGCCAAGCCGTTCGGGTTCATTGATTTTTACCTGGCTTGATTCTAATAGATTCTGAAGGTGTTAACAGTTCAATACCAGAAAATGTGCATAAAAGGATGTGAAATTTTGAAGGTTCTTATATATGCAGTGTGTTCCTTAGTGTTCATATCGCTACCATGGCTGGTAATCCTCGTATCCGACCGCGAAATGAGTTATCACTGGCAGAAAAGGTATCCCTGATAGAAATGTCAGTCAAAAGTCAGCGACGACTACATCACCGATATCCACCCCTCCCCCCCCCACCACTTCATATCACCGCCTCATTGTTGGCGCGCGATAATCCCATAATCCCTTAATTCCATCGATAATAACACTAACTGTTGTTGTTGGGCAAGTTTCGCTAATGAGACCACCCCGCTATTGAGACAACTTTTGGTCAGTCCCGTAGGTGGTCTTAATAGCGGGGTTCCACTGTATTTCTAATAGAACTGACACCACATCATTATGGCGCATGTGGCGACTTAAATGTGGGACTGAACTTGAGTCAAAATTTGCTCACGATGATATGCTAACAAGAAAACCCCCACTAAAACGCATTTTAAAGTAAATACATTTTTCACAAAATTCACATCGTCATTTGCACCGTGTCATAGAGAATCAGCGTTCAGCGTGCCCAAATTACTGTTCAGTGGCAAGATCAGGAGCTGATACCAGTCATCCTCGTTTTATCAGTGAACACTATAGAGAGCATTCTAGCTCACTTGAGAGACAAAAGTATCAAACACGAATATATATCTACATGTATCTTGTTTGTACTTGAATATGGCGTTTGACCAGTAGGATACAGTGTCGCCCTCTAGTGAATGTCACCACTTCCACGTGCAACGTGTCAGACGCCGCTGTAGGGCGGAACAAGGCATCTTCCACAACACATGTCTTCGTATCTCGAAGTGAACTGGCCGAATTATGTTGAATTATGTTCAGTTTACAGCGTTAAATGAAGGAAGAAAATAACAAATATGTATCCACTGCGTCAACAGAAATCGCATTGTAGCAAAGTATTTTTTTAAAACTCTTGTTCATGTTGAGGAAATGGGCAGACACTCTCCTACGCTCCACTGATCGACCGGCGCCCAGCTCAGATTGTCAATAGTTCAGTGGGGATCGATGCTGATGCAGAGTGTTGATGCCGAGGACCAGGATCAGACAGGTCAGACTGATTGGTTGCATGTTGATTATGAAGTTACCGGGTACGCTCAAGTTGAAAAACTGTCCCATTAAATGCAAAAACCACTAAGTCTGAGATACGTGATATAATAGTGGGCTCACGTACCGTCGATAAACATGTTCATGTGTGCAAACGTCAGTCTGCATTTAGAACTTTGTGTTACACCACTTAAAACTACATACCAAAAAACCCACTGTAATGGGCCGATGTTGTGACTTCAATACTTTGGTAGCCGCGTGAACAGAATGTGTGGGTAGAGGGCGCCACAAGGTGTGGGTGGAGGGCGCCACAAGGTGTGGGTGGAGGGCGCCACAAGGTGGGTGTGCAGGGCGTCTCAAGGTGTGGGTGGAGGGCGCCACAAGGTTTGGGTGGACGGCGCCACACGGTTTGGGTGGAGGGCGCCACAAGGTGTGGGTGGAGGGCGCCACAAGGTGTGGGTGGAGGGCGCCACAAGGTGTGGGTGGAGGGCGCCACAAGGTGTGGGTGGAGGGTGCCACAAGGTGTGGGTGGAGGGCGCCACAAGGTGTGGGCGGAGGGCGCCACAAGGTGTGGGTGGAGGGCGCCACAAGGCGTGGGTGGAGGGCGCCACAAGGTGTCGGTGGAGGGCGCCACAAGGTGTGGGTGGAGGGCGCCACAAGGTGTGGGTGGAGGGCGCCACAAGGTGTGGCACACGTGCACACAGCCACCATGGCTGTGTAGCGTACCTTGTGACGTGATGCTATGAACATATTGATTATTCACTAATTGGTCATGACGATCCGTTTTTGTTCTCATGATAATTGATTTTATCGATTTCAGTTGAAACGGATACTAGTGGTTTAGAACGGAGACTTTTTTGCCGCAGCCAACCGCTTGTCGCTAATTGTGTTGATGGAAGCTCTCACAACCAACATATTGTTATATGGGAACCTTATATTTCCCAAGTCTACAACATGCGAGACGACCACACAATTAACATTCTCATAATTGTCTATGCCAGATATTCACACAATAATATGCCATTGTGCCTATACTTGATATAAAGGGTTTCAATAAAAACAAACATGAGAACAGAGGCAATTAGAAATGAAAAGTAACAACTCAGTTTTTGATGACGCAGAAGGCTAAGTTCAGAGAGAAATTGTAGAAAGGTGGTTGTGTTTCAGTTGTGCTTGAGTCCTTCATTGATTTCATTGTCTTTCTCGGTCCCACTTAATTAATAACTGGCCAACCGTACACATACATAATCTAGAATACGTGTCCATTGATCTGTGTTTCACTTAGCGGGCATACGTTTCAATTTAAGTAAAATATTTATTAGGATCTACCTGAAATCTGACCCTCATTATGCGCACGGTCTAAATGTAGACCACTGATACCAGATTGTTTATATTGATTATAGCTGATTGAACGTGACCTTTAGCAAGGATTATTTCTCTATTTGCTACTGACGTCTGCCCGATACTGACACAGAGGTTTGTTGACTATTCATGCGCTTCAACTTCTATTAATTTATGTTTGTGATACGATGAGTGGAGCACATAAATCCGAGCGCCATCCATTGCGTAGTGCAAGGAAGCAAACGATGTATTGGCACATGACTATTTACATTGATCTAGGCAGGAGGGTCACGTTACAGGTCACTGTAAAAGTCACTGACGTTTCACAGTTGCGCCATTTGAACAGCGACGCTAAGCGTGGTGACACGCTTGCCTAACGGACGCTAAGCGCCGTGACACGCTTGCCTGACGGACGCTAAGCGCGGTGACACGCTTGCCTGACGGACGCTTAGCGCGGTGACACGCTTGCCTGACGGACGTTAAGCGTGGTGACACGCTTGCCTGACGGACGCTAAGCGTGGTGACACGCTTGCCTGACGCCGATCGGAATCCCACACAGCCCAGTAATGTTTGGGATTACGCCTTACGGACACCGCATCATGAGCGTCTCCGGCCTTGCCGACCAGGTGAGAAGTAGCCTAGCTGTCCATATGGGTGTTCTCTGACGGCGGGGGGGGGGGGGGCGGTGGTAACAATAGCAAACCGACCATGTCTGGCCAAGGCATTGCAATCAGACGGTGCCTGCGTATGTAACAAGTCGGTGTAACGTTTTCGGCGACTGCAGAACACGTAAAAAAAGAACATGCTAAGATGTCTAAACCCTAAAACCAAAGAGGTCAAAATACAAATAAGAATCAGTCCTTGAATCATCCAACATTTCTTTTTTCTGTCTATATTCCACGCATACCAGACTGCCATTAACCATCATTTTTTTTTCCACTTAGTGGTAAACGGCACTCTGCCAGCAGAGGGCGCTCGTTCTTCACATCACCTCTGCCCCACATCACCGCCCACCTCACGGTTGACGCCAATGGTCCTGAGGTGATCACAGGTTTTAGATGTTTTTTTAGATTGAATATTGAATTTGGGATGCAGAATTAAAAAAATATAGACATTCCGTTGTCAAAGGATCACATTAGAAGAGTTAAGCGAAAAATTATTTTCAAATAACACGGGTCAAAGTTCAAAACACTTCACGCCTTTGGCCTCGACCGCACTCAAAAATATAGCTCGAAAGTAACATCGCTTCAAATTAATCAAAATCAAATGCATACTTCAGATATGGTACCAGTGGCACAGTAAATGCTGAACAGTGGTGTATTTGATGCCAAACTGCGAATTTATCTTCGATTAGATTAATTTCAATTTTCGCGTATTAAAGATAATTCTGATGGTTAAATTTGGCGTGGGGCAGAGGGACTATGGCGCAATCGTAACGCCTTCTGCCGGGAGATCGGGTAAACGGTTAGGTTTTTGAATTTATAGAATGAAACAATCGAGTTTTCTGCAAATTGTGATATATATGTCAGGGGCGCGTGCAGGAACTCTTAAATGGGGGGTGGGGCACAATGAATTGCTCCACAAAAACATTGAAAATGAGTGTAAAAGCCTAAGACAGGTGACCTTGGTGCACAGAATTTGAAAGGGAGAGGGGGGGCAAGGTATATCTTAGGCTCTGAAAGGGGGGGGGGGCGGGGGGCACATGCCCTTGTGCCCCATCACCCCTGGCCTGGGGGCACATAATTTAAAAGTGGGGGCACATAAATATTTTACGGTCTGAAAGAGGGGGGGGGTACCCCCTGTGCCCGCCCCACCGCCTGGACACGCCAATACGTGCCCCCTGTGCCACCCTCGATCGATCCGCCACTGGATTCTATAACAATAACTACACTATAGTCCTGTCTCGTTGTTCAACATCGACACGAGCGAATCTGGAACATCGAAGTATTGATGAGATAAGTAGTCCTCGGCGCATGTGTACCGATAATTTTCAGATCTAGATTCTCACTTTCGTGGGATTCTGACTCAGCGTGGGATTTAACGCTTCTCTTCGGATCTCTTCTGCTTCCGGGCCGGTGTCTTGTGGCCACCGGAACTCTTCTTCTTCTGGCTGGTGTCTTGTGGCCACCGGAACTCTTCTTCTTCTGACTGGTGTCTTGTGGCCACCGGAACTCTTCTTCTTCTGGCTGGTATCTTGTGGCCACCGGAACTCTTCTTCTTCTGGCTGGTGTCTTGTGGCCACCGGAACTCTTCTTCTTCTGGCTGGTGTCTTGTGGCCACCGGAACTCTTCTTCTTCTGGCTGGTGTTTTGTGGCCACCGGAACGTTTCTTCTTCTGGCTGGTGTTTTGTGGCCACCGGAACTCTTCTTCTTCTGGCTGGTGTCTTGTGGCCACCGGAACTCTTCTTCTTCTGGCTGGTGTCTTGTGGCCACCGGAACTCTTCTTCTTCTGGCTGGTGTTTTGTGGCCACCGGAACTCTTCTTCTTCTGGCCGGTGTCTTGTGGCCACCGGAACTCTTCTTCTTCTGGCTGGTGTTTTGTGGCCACCGGAACTCTTCTTCTTCTGGCCGGTGTCTTGTGGCCACCGGAACTCTTCTTCTTCTGGCTGGTGTCTTGTGGCCACCGGAACTCTTCTTCTTCTGACTGGTGTCTTGTGGCCACCGGAACTCTTCTTCTTCTGGCTGGTATCTTGTAGCCACCGGAACTCTTCTTCTTCTGGCTGGTGTCTTGTGGCCACCGGAACTCTTCTTCTTCTGGCTGGTGTTTTGTGGCCACCGGAACTCTTCTTCTTCTGGCCGGTGTCTTGTGGCCACCGGAACTCTTCTTCTTCTGGCCGGTGTCTTGTGTCCACCGGAACTCTTCTTCTCCTGGCTGGTGTCTTGTGGCCACCGGAACTCTTCTTCTTCTGACTGGTGTCTTGTGGCCACCGGAACTCTTCTTCTTCTGGCTGGTGTCTTGTGGCCACCGGAACTCTTCTTCTTCTGGCTGGTGTCTTGTGGCTACCGGAACTCTTCTTCTTCTGGCTGGTGTCTTGTGGCCACCGGAACTCTTCTTCTTCTGGCTGGTGTCTTGTGGCCACCGGAACTCTTCTTCTTCTGGCTGGTGTTTTGTGGCCACCGGAACTCTTCTTCTTCTGGCCGGTGTCTTGTGGCCACCGGAACTTTTCTTCTCCTGGCTGGTGTCTTATAGCCACCGGAACTCTTCTTCTTTTGGCTGGTGTCTTGTGGCAACCGGAACTCTTCTTCTTCCGGCTGGTGTCTTGTGGCCACCATGGTAACATTCACCTAGACCAACAGCAGGAGCGAAATGAACACGTCAAAGGAAAGGCTCGCTTATGTGCTTCGCCGGAGACCCATATTCATGGTGCTGGCCACATTTTAGCGGTTCAGCGGGGACCAAGTCAACGGGGGACCACGGGGATGGTGGGGATGACAGGAACGGAGGGGCCGGGGGGGAGGGGTGCCGGGGATGGTGAAGACGGTGGGGACGGCAGGGACAGCGGGGGCGGTGAGATGGTAGGGACGGTCCGGACCGGGGGTCCGCGGGGATGGTGGAGACGGAGGGGACGGTGCGGACTGCGGGGAAAGTTGGGGATCGTGGGGACGGCGGAGACGATGCAAACGGCGGGGATTTTGAGGACGGAGTGGACGGCGGTGATGGTGGGGACGGAGTGGACGGCGGTGATGGTGGGGACGGAGTGGACGGCGGTGATAGTGGGGACGGAGTGGACGGCGGTGATAGTGGGGAAGGAGTGGACGGCGTTGATAGTGGGGACGGAGTGGACGGCGGTGCTGGTGAGGACGGAGTGGACGGCGGTGATAGTAGGGGCGGATTGGACGGCGGTGATGGTGGAGACGGGGTGGACGGCGGTGATAGTGGGGACGGAGTGGACGGCAGTGATAGTGGGGACGGAGTGGACGGCGGTGATAGTGGGGACGGAGTGGACGGCGGTGATAGTGGGGACGGAGTGGACGGCGGTAATAGTGGGGACGGAGTGAACGGCGGTGATAGTGGGGACGGAGTGGACGGCGGTAATAGTGGGGACGGAGTGGACGGCGGTGATAGTGGGAACGGAGTGGACGGCGGGGATAGTGGGGACGGAGTGGACGGCGGTGATGGTGAGGACGGAGTGGACGGCGGTGATGGTGGGGACGGAATGGACGGCGGTGATAGTGGGGACGGAGTGGACGGCGGTGATAGTATGGACGGAGTGGACGGCGGTAATAGTGGGGACGGAGTGGACGGCGGTGATAGTGGGAACGGAGTGGACGGCGGGGATAGTGGGGACGGAGTGGACGGCGGTGATGGTGAGGACGGAGTGGACGGCGGTGATAGTGGGGACGGAGTGGACGGCGGTGATAGTGGGGACGGAGTGGACGGCGGTGATAGTGGGGACGGAGTGGACGGCGGTAATAGTGGGGACGGAGTGAACGGCGGTGATAGTGGGGACGGAGTGGACGGCGGTAATAGTGGGGACGGAGTGGACGGCGGTGATAGTGGGGACGGAGTGGACGGCGGGGATAGTGGGGACGGAGTGGACGGCGGTGATGGTGAGGACGGAGTGGACGGCGGTGATGGTGGGGACGGAATGGACGGCGGTGATAGTGGGGACGGAGTGGACGGCGGTGATAGTATGGACGGAGTGGACGTCGGTGATAGTGGGGACGGAGTGGACGGCGGTGATAGTGGGGACGGAGTGGACGGCGGTGATAGTGGGGACGGAGTGGACGGCGGTGATAGTGGGGACGGAGTGGACGGCGGTGATTGTGGGGACGGAGTGGACGGCGGTGATAGTGGGGACGGAGTGGACGGCGGTGATGGTGGGGACGTTGCGGACGGAGGGGACAGGGAAGACGGATGGGACGGCGCGATGGTGGGGGATGACGAGGAGGGAAGGGGCGGAGGGGACGGGGTTTTCGGGGAGGGAGGGGATGACGGGGATGACGGCGGGGAAGGCCCGAGGGATGGGGGGATGGTGGGGACGGCATAAAGGGGGGGGGGGGGGCGAGAGATGGTGGGAACGACAAATATGGCGCCCCGATCGGACGTTGGTGCTCCGTATAACATCTTGCAAACACAGGTACAAGTTTGAAATCATTTTGATTGTTGCGAATAATTTGATAGCCAAAAATGAATCTATACGAAAATGTGATATTTAACCCCAGTGTAGTGCCAGATAAGTAAGAATTTGTGTGCCTATTCTTGCTAATAACCCCCGTGGGAAATAGAGGCTTGAACCTGGTTTCCCCAGACTAAGCATGGTGAAGCTGCTCCGCCCTCTGAAAACTTGCGACCTAAGGAGGGACGGGGGCGGGGGTGCTTGAAATTAACCAATTCTGAGGGGTTCATCGGGATCTGAGCGGCCAAATCAGGATATGAGAGATCAAATCGGGATCCTAATGGTCAAATCGGGATCGTAGAGGTCGAATTCGCTTTCTGTGTATCCGGATCCGGATGGCTCAAATAAGGATTAGAAGGGTCAAGTCGGAATCGTAGGAGTCAATCCTGATCCTAGGGCTCCAATCCGGATCTGAGGGGTAATTATGGATCCCAGGGTTTAAGTCGGGGTCCTACGTGTCAAATCGGGATCTGAAAGATCAAATCCAGATCTGAGGGGTCAATCCGGATCTGAGGGGCCAGATATGGATACTAGTGGTCGATTCTGAATTCGTGGGGTCCAATCTGAATCTGACATGTCAAATCTGGACATAACCGGTCAATCGGGATAAGAAAGGTCGAATCCGCATTCTAGGGGTTCAATCAGGATCTGAGGGCTCAAATAGGGATCAGAAGGATCAAATCGTAATCTGAGTGGTCAATCCGAAGCCTAGCAAATTGGTATCTGGTGACGTTTTGGCCCATAATTCGGTCGATAGTGCATAGAGAATTTAAGTCGGTCTTAAAATTTCCCAGCACTTACCTCTCGATTTTCGTCTCCCTTCTCAAGCTACGCTTGACTGTCTCGTGCTTAATGGTGGACACATCGATGAATTAAGGACAATAAACTGAACGCTCGGCAAGAGACAGTAGGGCGAGCAGAGGAGGTGGTTGTGGGCAGAGGAGCACCTAAATGGGTATCATGGGATAGGAAGCATGGGCTTCCTCACTGCATTAAAGATATACTGAACTGTGGTTTAACCACTCGTTCTCTACGGGGCGGAGGTTTGGAACAAACTGACCAAGCAAGAAACCAGGAAACTAGGGCGTGCCCACGCCTCTGCCCTTCGAGTTTTTCCGAATAGGTTTTTCGAAAAGGACAGGCATAATGACAACCTAACTAACCTATGTTGCATGAGGCACACCTACTATGCGAGATTGATCGCACAATTGTTTTGAGGGGATGCACGTTGTCGCCTTCAACATATTCACTTAGCAAACGCTGCCTTCGTCAGCTCAGCATAAATTTCAAGCCAAAGGCATAGTGTGGCGCAAGGCGGCTCTGTAATTATTTCACTGAAATATTAAAACAATAGTATGCACTGGGTTCTTTTACTCAGTTCATTACTTCCAATCAATGAGAACATTATTGAATTTACGATGTGTCTGTATTGTAACGTTAAGATCGACGAAATCAAGACATTACGTTCTGCCATTAAATATGTAAATGTAGACACAGTTTGGGATTTCTATCGTTTCTATTTGTGCCATGTTCTGCGTTGACATTCGTCGCATGCACACGGGTACAACACGTGAAGGGGTGTTCCCTATGGCAAGCCAAAGTGGAATTTAATAGAGTATTTGCACATATGTTCACATATTTGCACATATGTCCAAATGAATTACACATATGTGTAATTCAATTGCACATATGTCCAAATGATTTCAACATATCTTCAATTCAATTAAAGGTATCTTTAAAGACCCCTATTTGGGCATATGTGCAAATGATTTACACATATGTCCAAATGAATTGCACATATGTCCAATTCATTTGCTCATATGTGCAAATGATTTAGACATATGTCTAAATGAATTGCACATATGTCCAAATCATTTGGACATATGTCCAAATAAATTGTACATATATACAATTCAATTCAAATGAATTAATGTTATCATTAATTCGAATTAATGAATTCGAATTAATGATATCATTAATTCGAATTAATGATATCATTAATTCAAATTAATGACATCATTAATTCAAATGAATTTGGGGATGGAGGTGGGGATGGGGGTGGAGATGTGCAATTGAATTCCACATATGTGCAATTGAATTCGACATATGTGCAAATTATTTGGAGATATGTGCAATTGAATTCGACATATGTGCAAATTATTTGGAGATATGTGCAATTGAATTCAACATATGTGCAATTGAATTCAACATATGTAAAATTGAATTCAACATATGTGCAATTGAATTCAACATATGTGAAATTGAATTCAACATATGTGCAATTGAATTCAACATATGTGCAAATGATTTGGACATATGTACAATTGAATTAAACTTATGTACAATTGAATTAAACATATGTGCAATTGAATTGTACATATGTCCAAATTGGAAGGATTTGTACATATGTTTAATTGAAATAAAGATATGTCCAAATCAATTTTACATATGTTAAATTCAATTATACATATGTCTAATTCAATTTCACATGTGTGCAAATATTTGGACATATGTCCAAATACTTGCACATATCTTTAATTCAATTGCACATATCTTTAATTAAATTGCACATATCTTTAATTCAATTGCACATATGTGCAAATATTTGAACATATGTGCAAATACTCTATTAAATTCCACTTTGGCTTGCCATAGTTCCCGCACTGTTCAAAGCCCTGCTTCATTAGTGATCACCCACCCCGACATGAGTGACCACCCATGACATGGACCCGCCTTAATAATCATATCACTATAACTAAAGAGGAGTCCTGAATATATAGCCAGCCAACCAGTTATGATGCAATATTCACCCCCCCCCCTCCCCCCCAAGAACATTTCTCCCAAACCTCTGGAATCGTCTTTCATCTTTTTGAACGGCAGCAGAACACATTCTAGCTTGAACGATTGTTTAGTATATCAGGACATCAGTATAACATAAAGTGAATGATTTCGTCTAAATCTAAATTGTCGTCGCTTTACTAAATAAACTTTCTTTCTTTCCTTTGAATTGTTATGAAGTTTGTAACCGAAGTACTATTTGTATGTTTGTGATCGTGGTGACGTTTGCGGCCTCCACAGTCTGGCCGGGGGACGCCCACTACCACAAGTTGTTATTAGAGGGTTAGATGACAGCCGAATGTCGGGTTGTATGTTTGTGATCGTGGTGACGTTTGCGGCCTCCACAGTCTGGCCGGGGGACGCCCACTACCACAGGTTGTTATTAGAGGGTTAGATGACAGCCGAATGTCGGGTTGTATGTTTGTGATCGTGGTGACGTTTGCGGCCTCCACAGTCTGGCCGGGGGACGCCCACTACCACAAGTTGTTATTAGAGGGTTAGATGACAGCCGAATGTCGGGTTGGATATTAAAATCGTTGCTTAATTAAGAAATCAGTCATTAAAGAACAATCATCATGGAATCCAGGCGAGAAGTAGACATCAAACTCGCCTAAATGACGGCCAGACGATTGGGGCCCTGACACTGCATCAATGGGGAGGCACGACGGGGTGTGGTGGGGTGGGGTGGCATGCTCTGGCTCTGAGGATGGCAGGGTGGGGGTCGATATGAAAGTGTGACATCACTTAAAGGTTAATTACTGATATCAATCTGTGTCCTTTTTGTAACCAATCGATCTTGCGGCAATTAGAAGCGCGTTGTAATTACCTGCGGTGGAAAACGGATGTGGCAACGGTAACTATATCAGGGGCGTCTCATTGGTTCAATAATCACCTGGCGTCTCATTGGTTCAATAATCACCTGGCGTCTCATTGGTTCAATAATCACCTGGCGTCTCATTGGTTCAATAATCACCTGGCGTCTCATTGGTTCGCTAATCACCTGGCGTCTCATTGGTTCAATAATCACCTGGCGTCTCATTGGTTCAATAATCACCTGGCGTCTCATTGGTTCAATAATCACCTGGTGTCTCATCGGTTCAATAATCACTTGGTGTCTCATTGGTTCAATAATCACCTGGTGTCTCATTGGTTCAATAATCACCTGGCGTCTCATTGGTTCAAAAATCACCTGGCGTCTCATCGGTTCAATAATCACCTGGCGTCTCATCGGTTCGCTAATCACCTGGCGTCTCATTGGTTCAATAATCACCTGGCGTCTCATCGATTCAATAATCACCTGGTGTCTCATTGGTTCAATAATCACCTGGCGTCTCATCGGTTCAATAATCAAGATGATTGTTGAAGCGATCCGACGCCAGGTCATTTGTTCAATAATGACCGGGCGTTTCATTGGTTCAATAATGACCGGGCGGTTCATTGGTTCAATAATGACCGGGCGTTTCATTGGTTCAATAATGACCGGGCGTTTCATTGGTTCAATAATGACCGGGCGTTTCATTGGTTTAATAATGACCGGGCGTTTCATTGGTTTAATAATCACCTGGTGTCTCATCGGTTCAATAATCACTTGGTGTCTCATTGGTTCAATAATCACCTGGCGTCTCATTGGTTCAATAATCACCTGGCGTTTCATTGGTTTAATAATGACCGGGCGTTTCATTGGTTTAATAATGACCGGGCGTTTCATTGGTTCAATAATGACCGGGCGTTTCATTGGTTCAATAATGACCGGGCGTTTCATTGGTTTAATAATGACCGGGCGTTTCATTGGTTCAATAATGACCGGGCGTTTCATTGGTTCAATAATGACCGGGCGTTTCATTGGTTCAATAATGACCGGGCGTTTCATTGGTTCAATAATGACCGGGCGTTTCATTGGTTCAATAATGACCGGGCGTTTCATTGGTTCAATAATGACCGGGCGTTTCATTGGTTCAATAATGACCGGGCGTTTCATTGGTTTAATAATGACCGGGCGTTTCATTGGTTTAATAATGACCGGGCGTTTCATTGGTTCAATAATGACCGGGCGTTTCATTGGTTCAATAATGACCGGGCGTTTCATTGGTTCAATAATGACCGGGCGTTTCATTGGTTCAATGACCATTTGGCGTTTCATTGCTGAGACTACCTACTCAGATACAATGACAGTTATGTCTTGACATCCATACTTCTGTGTATGTCATAACGCCACATAGTCATTACCACTGAAAACATTGTTGCAGTAAATAATTCAGCAGGGCATTTTGCTATATAAAGTCATTGAATGAAATTATACACGGAGAATGACACGCTTCCGGTTCATCGCATCGAATCTCCTGCAGGTGGCAGGCCGGGTGGCGATAAATATATCGTAGGAATGACGTGAATTGATTAGGTTTGAGGAATTCTTATCGACTACCAACGTGTGCTGGTTCTTTGGCCTTTGCGGCTACCGTATTGGGGGTGGGGGGGGGGGGGTGGGGTGGAGGAGGGTGGGCATGAGATGGCGCGCTTCACACATTACAGGGTTAATTATGCCCCATGACATGTCGTTATAATTGAGGCGACCAATAAGCACTAGAGCCCGTTGAAATGCACACGCCAAGTGTGAAGTCACTGCAGGTGGATGGAGGGTGGTGCCGGAGGATAAATACTGTTTGGGACCTAGTTTCTTGGCGATGTACGTCTACGGACGACCGATACAAAGGCAATGGCTCGGAAGGTAAGGGTCGCGAGCCATAACACGCTGTCAACTCTATTATACAACTTAACCAAATATTGTTAAATAATGTTCTTGAGATATTTTTCATGCGCAACTAAGTCCAGTGATATTTGAAAAAATCCATTTGAACCCGATTGTACATCCCAAATGTTATTATTCGATATACATAGGTACAACAATATAGAGTGGATTAAACAAAACAACACTAAACTTATTGAATTGCTTGGCCGGAGGAGATGTCAGGTCTATTGGATCGATCAGAGTGCGTCGCAATACATATAAGATGAAGCGACGATACATAAATACCAAAGGGGTACTCAGCAGTGTATAGCCCTTCGCTGGAGGCAATTACATCCTGTCTTTTTGTATTGGAAAACTTTTAACATAAAATACTGTCGCCCGGTTCACAATGTGTGTTGATGTGTTTAGCTTCACTGACCGTATCTCGCCACGCTTCAGTACAATTATGATAAAGCTTTAATTAGAGCTTCTGGGTGATGTTGGTTTCATGAGGTCGCGGGGATTAACATCCATCTACCGGTTAGACATTCACGCATTCTGATCGCCAAACTCTGGGAGGCCATGAAAAATAATCAGATGTTCTCGCCTTCCGTAGGCTTCCAGCGCTGTCAGGTCTTTCCTGAGTGTTTTAGATTCACTTACGATATGTGCGATGTGCGATGTCACCTCGCTTTTTTCAAGGACTGGTTTCCTTTCCTTGACGGTAGTAGTCTCCTTCTCGAGTATATCTACCTCTTACTGTGATATTCGTACAACTCCTTCAGTTTCTCGGGGACCTCTTTCATTGCTTTTAGAGTTACACCGACAAACAACCCAGCAAACAGTAACGTCTGCAATAAGATCTGCACGAATGGTCACGAAGTACACGCCTTGCCAAAAGGTTACACACCCGTAGGGTGAGCGAGCTACGGAGGCTCCAAGGAAATCTCTGCCATGGCAATCCTGACCATACTCATCATGGTCGGCATGTTTAGTCATTGTTTAACATGACGTCATATTGTGACTTTCAGTTGCGGATTTGGACTTTGAAGAAAGCTTTCTTCACCGGCGTTGGTCTTACATTCTTCGGGTATATGTGTCTGATTGGCATTCTACAATCTCCCCCAGGTAAGAATATCGGTGACATCATTTCCCACGCTCTCAGATTGTTAATGTGTGACCATGTAGCTCACTGACCGGCGGAGAAGGCTATTACATGGGTGTTAGGGTATACGGGACAGATCGAGCCAAATCGAATTTTGAAACCGAGCGAGAGCATGAGTAGAGCATCATAGGGCACATATACAGTACACAGAGCATCATAGGGCACATATACAGTACACAGAGTATCACAGGGCACATATACAGTACACAGAGTATCATAGGACACATATACAGTACACAGAGCACCATAGGGCACATATACAGTACACAGAGTATCATAGGACACATATACAGTACACAGAGCATCATAGGGCACATATACAGTACACAGAGCACCATAGGGCACATATACAGTACACAGAGCATCATCGGGCACATATACAGTACACAGAGCATCATAGGACACATATACAGTACACAGAGCATCATAGGACACATATACAGTACACAGAGCATCATAGGGCACATATACAGTACACAGAGCATCATAGGACACATATACAGTACACAGAGCACCATAGGGCACATATACAGTACACAGAGTATCATAGGACACATATACAGTACACAGAGCATCATAGGGCACATATACAGTACAGAGAGCATCATAGGACACATATACAGTACACAGAGCATCATAGGGCACATATACAGTACACAGAGCATCATAGGGCACATATACAGTACACAGAGCATCATAGGGCACATATACAGTACACAGAGCATCATAGGACACATATGCAGTACACAGAGCATCATAGGGCACATATACAGTACACAGAGCATCATAGGGCACATACACAGTATATAGAGTATCATAGGGCACATATACAGTACACAGAGCATCATAGGACACATATACAGTACACAGAGCATCATAGGACACATATACAGTACACAGAGCATCATAGGACACATATACAGTACACAGAGCATCATAGGACACATATACAGTACACAGAGCACCATAGGGCACATATACAGTACACAGAGTATCATAGGACACATATACAGTACACAGAGCATCATAGGGCACATATACAGTACAGAGAGCATCATAGGACACATATACAGTACACAGAGCATCATAGGGCACATATACAGTACACAGAGCATCATAGGGCACATATACAGTACACAGAGCATCATAGGACACATATACAGTACACAGAGCATCATAGGACACAAATACAGTACACAGAGCACCATAGGGCACTTATACAGTACACAGAGCATCATAGGGCACATATACAGTACACAGAGCATCATAGGACACATATGCAGTACACAGAGCATCATAGGACACATATACAGTACACAGAGCATCATAGGACACATATGCAGTACACAGAGCATCATAGGGCACATATACAGTACACAGAGCATCATAGGGCACATATACAGTACACAGAGCATCATAGGACACATATACAGTACACAGAGCATCATAGGACACATATACAGTACACAGAGCATCATAGGGCACATATACAGTACACAGAGCATCATAGGGCACATATACAGTACACAGAGCATCATAGGGCACATATACAGTACACAGAGCATCATAGGACACATATACAGTACACAGAGCATCATAGGGCACATATACAGTACACAGAGCATCATAGGACACATATACAGTACACAGAGCATCATAGGGCACATATACAGTACAGAGAGCATCATAGGACACATATACAGTACACAGAGAATCATAGGGCATATATACAGTACACAGAGTATCATAGGACACATATTCAGTACACAGAGTATCATAGGACACATATACAGTACACAGAGTATCACAGGGCACATATACAGTACACAGAGCATCATAGGACACATATACAGTACACAGAGCATCATAGGGCAAATATACAGTACACAGAGCATCATAGGGCACATATACAGTACACAGAGCATCATAGGGCACATATACAGTACACAGAGCATCATAGGGCACATATACAGTACACAGAGCATCATAGGGCACATATACAGTACACAGAGCATCATAGGGCACATATACAGTACACAGAGCATCACAGGACACATATACAGTACACAGAGAATCACAGGGCATATATACAGTACACAGAGTATCATAGGACACATATACAGTACACAGAGTATCATAGGACACATATACAGTACACAGAGTATCACAGGGCACATATACAGTACACAGAGCATCATAGGACACATATACAGTACACAGAGCATCATAGGACACATACACAGTACACAGAGCATCATAGGACACATATACAGTACACAGAGCATCATAGGGCACATATACAGTATATAGAGTATCATAGGGCACATATACAGTACACAGAGCATCATAGGGCACATATACAGTACACAGAGCATCATAGGGCACATATACAGTACACAGAGCATCATAGGGCACATATACAGTACACAGAGCATCATAGGGCACATATACAGTACACAGAGCATCATAGGACACATATACAGTACACAGAGCATCATAGGACACATATACAGTACACAGAGTATCATAGGACACATATACAGTACACAGAGCATCATAGGGCACATATACAGTACACAGAGCATCATAGGGCACATATACAGTACACAGAGCATCATAGGGCACATATACAGTACACAGAGCATCATAGGGCACATATACAGTACACAGAGCATCATAGGACACATATACAGTACACAGAGCATCATAGGACACATATACAGTACACAGAGCATCATAGGGCACATATACAGTACACAGAGCATCATAGGGCACATATACAGTACACAGAGTATCACAGGGCACATATACAGTACACAGAGTATCATAGGACACATATACAGTACACAGAGCACCATAGGGCACATATACAGTACACAGAGTATCATAGGACACATATACAGTACACAGAGCATCATAGGGCACATATACAGTACACAGAGCACCATAGGGCACATATACAGTACACAGAGCATCATCGGGCACATATACAGTACACAGAGCATCATAGGACACATATACAGTACACAGAGCATCATAGGACACATATACAGTACACAGAGCATCATAGGGCACATATACAGTACACAGAGCATCATAGGACACATATACAGTACACAGAGCACCATAGGGCACATATACAGTACACAGAGTATCATAGGACACATATACAGTACACAGAGCATCATAGGGCACATATACAGTACAGAGAGCATCATAGGACACATATACAGTACACAGAGCATCATAGGGCACATATACAGTACACAGAGCATCATAGGGCACATATACAGTACACAGAGCATCATAGGGCACATATACAGTACACAGAGCATCATAGGACACATATGCAGTACACAGAGCATCATAGGGCACATATACAGTACACAGAGCATGATAGGGCACATACACAGTATATAGAGTATCATAGGGCACATATACAGTACACAGAGCATCATAGGACACATATACAGTACACAGAGCATCATAGGACACATATACAGTACACAGAGCATCATAGGACACATATACAGTACACAGAGCATCATAGGACACATATACAGTACACAGAGCACCATAGGGCACATATACAGTACACAGAGTATCATAGGACACATATACAGTACACAGAGTATCATAGGGCACATATACCGTACAGAGAGCATCATAGGACACATATACAGTACACAGAGCATCATAGGGCACATATACAGTACACAGAGCATCATAGGGCACATATACAGTACACAGAGCATCATAGGACACATATACAGTACACAGAGCATCATAGGACACAAATACAGTACACAGAGCACCATAGGGCACTTATACAGTACACAGAGCATCATAGGGCACATATACAGTACACAGAGCATCATAGGACACATATGCAGTACACAGAGCATCATAGGACACATATACAGTACACAGAGCATCATAGGACACATATGCAGTACACAGAGCATCATAGGGCACATATACAGTACACAGAGCATCATAGGGCACATATACAGTACACAGAGCATCATAGGACACATATACAGTACACAGAGCATCATAGGACACATATACAGTACACAGAGCATCATAGGGCACATATACAGTACACAGAGCATCATAGGGCACATATACAGTACACAGAGCATCATAGGGCACATATACAGTACACAGAGCATCATAGGACACATATACAGTACACAGAGCATCATAGGGCACATATACAGTACACAGAGCATCATAGGACACATATACAGTACACAGAGCATCATAGGGCACATATACAGTACACAGAGCATCATAGGACACATATACAGTACACAGAGAATCATAGGGCATATATACAGTACACAGAGTATCATAGGACACATATACAGTACACAGAGTATCATAGGACACATATACAGTACACAGAGTATCACAGGGCACATATACAGTACACAGAGCATCATAGGACACATATACAGTACACAGAGTATCATAGGGCAAATATACAGTACACAGAGCATCATAGGGCACATATACAGTACACAGAGCATCATAGGGCACATATACAGTACACAGAGCATCATAGGGCACATATACAGTACACAGAGCATCATAGGGCACATATACAGTACACAGAGCATCATAGGGCACATATACAGTACACAGAGCATCATAGGACACATATACAGTACACAGAGAATCACAGGGCATATATACAGTACACAGAGTATCATAGGACACATATACAGTACACAGAGTATCATAGGACACATATACAGTACACAGAGTATCACAGGGCACATATACAGTACACAGAGCATCATAGGACACATATACAGTACACAGAGCATCATAGGACACATACACAGTACACAGAGCATCATAGGACACATATACAGTACACAGAGCATCATAGGGCACATATACAGTATATAGAGTATCATAGGGCACATATACAGTACACAGAGCATCATAGGGCACATATACAGTACACAGAGCATCATAGGGCACATATACAGTACACAGAGCATCATAGGGCACATATACAGTACACAGAGCATCATAGGACACATATACAGTACACAGAGCATCATAGGACACATATACAGTACACAGAGCATCATAGGACACATATACAGTACACAGAGTATCATAGGACACATATACAGTACACAGAGCATCATAGGGCACATATACAGTACACAGAGCATCATAGGGCACATATACAGTACACAGAGCATCATAGGGCACATATACAGTACACAGAGCATCATAGGACACATACACAGTACACAGAGCATCATAGGACACATATACAGTACACAGAGCATCATAGGACACATATACAGTACACAGAGCATCATAGGGCACATATACAGTACACAGAGCATCATAGGACACATATACAGTACACAGAGCACCATAGGGCACATATACAGTACACAGAGCATCATAGGGCACATATACAGTACACAGAGCATCATAGGGCACATATACAGTATATAGAGTATCATAGGGCACATATACAGTACACAGAGCATCATAGGGCACATATACAGTACACAGAGCATCATAGGGCACATATACAGTACACAGAGCATCATAGGGCACATATACAGTACACAGAGCATCATAGGGCACATATACAGTACACAGAGCATCATAGGACACATATACAGTACACAGAGCATCATAGGACACATATACAGTACACAGAGTATCATAGGACACATATACAGTACACAGAGCATCATAGGGCACATATACAGTACACAGAGCATCATAGGGCACATATACAGTACACAGAGCATCATAGGGCACATATACAGTACACAGAGCATCATAGGACACATATGCAGTACACAGAGCATCATAGGGCACATATACAGTACACAGAGTATCATAGGACACATATACAGTACACAGAGCATCATAGGACACATATGCAGTACACAGAGCATCATAGGACACATATACAGTACACAGAGCATCATAGGACACATATACAGTACACAGAGCATCATAGGACACATATACAGTACACAGAGCATCATAGGGCACATATACAGTACACAGAGCATCATAGGACACATATACAGTACACAGAGCATCATAGGGCACATATACAGTACACAGAGCATCATAGGGCACATATACAGTACACAGAGCATCATAGGACACATATGCAGTACACAGAGCATCACAGGGCACATATACAGTACACAGAGTATCATAGGACACATATACAGTACACAGAGCATCATAGGACACATATGCAGTACACAGAGCATCATAGGACACATATACAGTACACAGAGCATCATAGGACACATATACAGTACACAGAGCATCATAGGACACATATACAGTACACAGAGCATCATAGGGCACATATACAGTACACAGAGCATCATAGGACACATATACAGTACACAGAGCATCATAGGGCACATATACAGTACACAGAGCATCATAGGACACATATACAGTACACAGAGCATCATAGGGCACATATACAGTACACAGAGCATCATAGGGCACATATACAGTACACAGAGCATCATAGGGCACATATACAGTACACAGAGCATCATAGGACACATATACAGTACACAGAGCATCATAGAGCACATACACAGTATATAGAGTATCATAGGACACATATACAGTACACAGAGCATCATAGGACACATATACAGTACACAGAGCATCATAGGACACATACACAGTACATAGAGTATCATAGGACACATATACAGTACGCAGAGCATCATAGGACACATACACAGTACATAGAGTATCATAGGACACATATACAGTACACAGAGCATCATAGGACACATATACAGTACACAGAGCATCATAGGGCACATATACAGTACACAGAGCATCATAGGACACATATACAGTACACAGAGCACCATAGGGCACATATACAGTACACAGAGCATCATAGGGCACATATACAGTACACAGAGCATCATAGGGCACATATACAGTACACAGAGCATCATAGGGCACATATACAGTACACAGAGCATCATAGGGCACATATACAGTACACAGAGCATCATAGGACACATATACAGTACACAGAGCATCATATGGCACATATACAGTACACAGAGCATCATAGGGCACATATACAGTACACCGAGCATCATAGGACACATATACAGTACACAGAGCATCATAGGACACATATACAGTACACAGAGCATCATAGGACACATATACAGTACACAGAGCATCATAGGGCACATATACAGTACACAGAGCATCATAGGACACATATACAGTACACAGAGCATCATAGGGCACATATACAGTACACAGAGCATCATAGGGCACATATTCAGTACACAGAGCATCATAGGACACATACACAGTATATAGAGTATCACAGGGCACATATACAGTACACAGAGCATCATAGGACACATATACAGTACATGGAGTATCATAGGACACATATATAGTATATAGAGTATCATAGGACACATATACAGTACACAGAGCATCATAGGACACATATACAGTACACAGAGCATCATAGGACACATATACAGTACACAGAGCATCATAGGACACATATATAGTATATAGAGTATCATAGGACACATATACAGTACACAGAGCATCATAGGACACATATACAGTACACAGAGCATCATAGGACACATATACAGTACACAGAGCATCATAGGGCACATATACAGTACACAGAGCATCATAGGGCACATATACAGTACACAGAGCATCATAGGACACATATACAGTACACAGAGCATCATAGGGCACATACACAGTATATAGAGTATCATAGGACACATATACAGTACACAGAGCATCATAGGACACATATACAGTACACAGAGCATCATAGGACACATATACAGTATATAGAGTATCATAGGGCACATATACAGTACACAGAGCATCATAGGGCACATATACAGTACACAGAGCATCATAGGACACATATACAGTACACAGAGCATCATAGGGCACATATACAGTACACAGAGCATCATAGGGCACATATACAGTACACAGAGCATCATAGGACACATATACAGTACACAAAGTATCATTGGACACATACACAGTATATAGAGTATCATAGGACACATATACAGTACACAGAGCATCATAGGGCACATATACAGTACACAGAGCATCATAGGACACATATACAGTACACAGAGCATCATAGGGCACATATACAGTACACAGAGCATCATAGGGCACATATACAGTACACAGAGCATCATAGGACACATATACAGTACACAAAGTATCATAGGACACATACACAGTATATAGAGTATCACAGGGCACATATACAGTACACAGAGCATCATAGGACACATATACAGTACACAGAGCATCATAGGACACATATACAGTATATAGAGTATCATAGGACACATATACAGTACACAAAGTATCATAGGACACATACACAGTATATAGAGTATTATAGGGCACATATACAGTACATGGAGTATCATAGGACACATATATAGTATATAGAGTATCATAGGACACATATACAGTGCACAGAGTATCATAGGACACATATACAGTACACAGAGCATCATAGGGCACATATACAGTACACAGAGTATCATAGGACACATATACAGTACACAGAGCATCATAGGGCACATATACAGTACACAGAGCATCATAGGGCACATATACAGTACACAGAGCATCATAGGACACATACACAGTATATAGAGTATCATAGGACACATATACAGTACACAGAGCATCATAGGACACATATACAGTACACAGAGCATCATAGGACACATATACAGTATATAGAGTATCATAGGGCACATATACAGTACATGGAGTATCATAGGACACATATATAGTATATAGAGTATCATAGGACACATATACAGTACACAGAGCATCATAGGGCACATATACAGTACACAGAGTATCATAGGACACATATACAGTACACAGAGTATCATAGGACACATATACAGTACATTGACTATCATAGGACACATATATAGTAAATGGAGTATCATAGCTAGGACACATATACAGTTTTTAGAGTATCATAAGACACATATACAGTATATCATAGGACACGTATACAGTACATAGAGTATCATAGGACATATATACAGTACATAGAGTATCATAGACACATACATAGCATATCATAGAACCCATATAAGAACATCATATTACACATATGCACTACATAGAGTATTATAGGACACATATAAAAATATAATGAGCGTCATTGGACACATTATATAGAGTATTATAGGACACATATAGAGTATTTAGAGTATCATTTTAACACATATACAGTATATAGTATCATTTGACCATTATAGAGAGTATCATTGGACCATTATATATAGTATCATTGGACCATTATATAGTATCATTGGACCATTATATAGAGTATCATTGGACCATTATTTAGAGTATCATTTGATCATTATATAGAGTAACGTTGGACAATTATATAGTATCATTGGATCATTATGTAGTATCATTGGACCATTATATAGAGTAACACTGGACCATTATATAAAGTATCATTGGACCATTATATAGAGTATCATTGGACCATTATATAGAGTGTCATTGGACCATTATATAATATCATGGGACCATTAGATAGAGTATCATTGAACCATTATATAGAGTATCATTGGACCATTATATAGAGTATAATTGGACCATTATATAGAGTATCATTGGACCATTATATAGAGTATCATTGGACCATTATATAGAGTGTCATTGGACCATTATATAATATCATGGGACCATTAGATAGAATATCATTGGACCATTATTAAGAGTATTATTGGACCATTATATATAGTATAATTGGACCATTATATAGCGTATCATTGTACCATTATATAGAGTATCATTGGACCATTATATAGTATCATTGGACCATTATATAGAGTATCATTGGACCATTATTTAGAGTATCATTGGACCATTATATAGAATATCATTGGACCATTATAGAGAGTATTATTGAACCATTATATAGAGTATCATTGGACCATTATATAGAGTATCATTGGACCATTATATAGAGTATCATTGGACCATTATATAGAGTACCATCGGAACAATAAAAAGAGTATCGTTGGACCATTATTGAGAGTATCATTGGACCATTATATAGAGTATCATTGGACCATTATATAGAGTATCATTGGAACATTATATAGAGTATCATTGGACCATTATATAGAGTATCATTGGATCATTATATAGAGTATCATTGGACCATTATATAGAGTATCATTGGACCATAATATAGTATCATTGCACCATTATATAGAGTATCATTGGACCAGTATATAGAGTATCATTGGACCATTATATAGTATCATTGGACCATTATATAGAGTATCATTGGACCATTATATAGAGTATCATTGGACCATTATTTAGAGTATCATTGGACCATTGTATTGGGTATCATTGGACCATTATATGGAGTATCATTGAACCATTATATAGAGTATCATTGGACCATTATATAGAGTATCATTGGACATTGGACCATTATATAGTATCATTGGACCATTATATAGAGCATCATTGGACCATTATATAGAGTATCATTGGACCATTATATAGAGTATCATTGGACCATTATATAGTATCATTAGACCATTAGATAGAGTATCATTGGACCATTATTTAGAGTATCATTGGACCATTATATAGAGTATTATTGGACCAGTATATAGTATCATTGGACCATTTTATAGAGTACCATCGGAACAATAAAAAGAGTATCATTGGACCATTATTTAGAGTCTCATTGGACCATTATATAGAGTATCATTGGACCATTATATAGAGTATCGTTGGACCGTTATATAGAGTATCATTGGACCATTATAGAGAGTATCATTGGACCATTATATAGAGTATCATTGGACCATTATATAGAGTATCATTGGACCATTATATAGTATCATTGGACCATTATATAGAGTATCATTGGACCATTATAGAGAGTATCATTGGACCATTATATAGTATCATTGGACTATTATATAGAATATCATTGGACCATTATATAGAGTATCATTGGACCAGTATATAGAGTATCATTGGACCATTATATAGAGTATCATTGGACCATTATATAGTATCATTGGACCATTATATAGAGTATCATTGGACCATTATAGAGAGTATCATTGGACCATTATATAGTATCATTGGACTATTATATAGAGTATCATTGGACCATTATATAGAGTATCATTGGACCATTATATAGTATCATTGGACCATTATATAGAGTATCATTGGACCATTATAGAGAGTATCATTGGACCATTATATAGTATCATTGGACTATTATATAGAATATCATTGGACCATTATATAGAGTATTATTGGACCAGTATATAGTATCATTGGACCATTATATAGAGTACCATCGGAACAATAAAAAGAGTATCATTGGACCATTATTTAGAGTCTCATTGGACCATTATATAGAGTATCATTGGACCATTATATAGAGTATCGTTGGACCGTTATATAGAGTATCATTGGACCATTATAGAGAGTATCATTGGACCATTATATAGAGTATCATTGGACCATTATATAGAGTATCATTGGACCATTATATAGTATCATTGGACCATTATATAGAGTATCATTGGACCATTATAGAGAGTATCATTGGACCATTATATAGTATCATTGGACTATTATATAGAATATCATTGGACCATTATAAAGAGTATCATTGGACCATTATATAGAGTATCATTGAACCATTATATAGAGTATCATTGGACCATTATATAGTATCATTGGACCATTATATAGAGTATCATTGGACCAGTATATAGAGTATCATTGGACCAGTATATAGAGTATCATTGGACCATTATATAGAGTATCATTGGACCATTATATAGAGTATCATTGGACCATTATATAGAGTATCATTGGACCATTATATAGAGTATCATTGGACCATTATATAGAGTATCATTGGACCATTATATAGAGTATCATTGGACCATTATATAGAGTATCATTGGACCATTATATAGAGTATCATTGGACCATTATATAGAGTATCATTGGACATTGGACCATTATATAGTATCATTGGACCATTATATAGAGTATCATTGGACCATTATATAGAGTATCATTGAACAATTATATATAGTATCATTGGACCATTATATAGAGTATCATTGGACCATTATATAGAGTATCATTGAACCATTATATAGAGTATCATTGAACCATTATATAGAGTATCATTGGACCATTATATGGAGTATCATTGGACCATTATATAGAGTATCATTGGACCATTATACAGAGTATCATTGAACAATTATATAGAGTATCATTGGACCATTATATAGAGTATCATTGGACCATTATATAGAGTATCATTGAACCATTATATAGAGTATCATTGAACCATTATATAGAGTATCATTGAACCATTATATAGAGTATCATTGAACCATTATATGGAGTATCATTGGACCATTATATAGAGTATCATAGCACATATGATATGGAGTTATAAAGGACACATTCTTTGCCTACTTACACAGACCTAGTTCATGTGCAGCTGTTGCGATATGTTTCATGACATGTATATGATGTGTGCGTACGTGGGGAACGCTGTGGCTTGTGTGTAATGTGCGATGCTGTAACGCGACGTTAGTAAATGTTAATGTACCGGGTACAGAGTTGTAATGGTGTGATGTAAATGTTAATGTACCGGGTACAGAGTTGTTATGGTCTGATGTAAATGTTAATGTACCGGGTACACAGTTGTAATGGTGTGATGTAAATGTTAATGTACCGGGTACACAGTTGTAATCGTGTGATGTAAATGTTAATGTACCGGGTACAGAGTTGTAATGGTGTGATGTAAATGTTAATGTACCGGGTACACAGTTGTAATGGTGTGATGTAAATGTTAATGTACCGGGTACAGAGTTGTAATGGTGTGATGTAAATGTTAATGTACCGGGTACACAGTTGTAATGGTGTGATGTAAATGTTAATGTACCGGGTACACAGTTGTAATGGTGTGATGTAAATGTTAATGTACCGGGTACACAGTTGTAATGGTGTGATGTAAATGTTAATGTACCGGGTACAGAGTTGTAATGGTGTGATGTAAATGTTAATGTACCGGGTACAGAGTTGTAATGGTGTGATGTAAATGTTAATGTACCGGGTACACAGTTGTAATGGTGTGATGTAAATGTTAATGTACCGGGTACAGAGTTGTTATGGTGTGATGTAAATGTTAATGTACCGGGTACACAGTTGTAATGGTGTGATGTAAATGTTAATGTACCGGGTACAGAGTTGTTATGGTGTGATGTAAATGTTAATGTACCGGGTACACAGTTGTAATGGTGTGATGTAAATGTTAATGTACCGGGTACAGAGTTGTAATGGTGTGATGTAAATGTTAATGTACCGGGTACACAGTTGTAATGGTGTGATGTAAATGTTAATGTACCGGGTACAGAGTTGTAATGGTGTGATGTAAATGTTAATGTACCGGGTACACAGTTGTAATGGTGTGATGTAAATGTTAATGTACCGGGTACAGAGTTGTTATGGTGTGATGTAAATGTTAATGTACCGGGTACACAGTTGTAATGGTGTGATGTAAATGTTAATGTACCGGGTACACAGTTGTAATGGTGTGATGTAAATGTTAATGTACCGGGTACACAGTTGTAATGGTGTGATGTAAATGTTAATGTACCGGGTACACAGTTGTAATGGTGTGATGTAAATGTTAATGTACCGGGTACACAGTTGTAATGGTGTGATGTAAATGTTAATGTACCGGGTACAGAGTTGTTATGGTGTGATGTAAATGTTAATGTACCGGGTACACAGTTGTAATGGTGTGATGTAAATGTTAATGTACCGGGTACAGAGTTGTAATGGTGTGATGTAAATGTTAATGTACCGGGTACAGAGTTGTAATGGTGTGATGTAAATGTGTTGCAGATGGGGAATTCTCGTACCGTAGTCCACACGATTATCATGGTTACACAGGACCCAGCTTCACACAGGTGGGCTTTTTTAATAACATATGCGTTGTTATTGGCTTAATTTGGGATGATGGTAAAAGTATATTACTTTGGTATTGTAATTATCATATAATATAAAAGCTTCATAAATTAGCAAACTTATTGTGTATTTTTAGTCTCTGTGCCTTGACTAGCAACATTGCTCATGTGAATTATTAGTATAATATTGACAGTATCAACAAGGTGTATATGTGAGTGAATTAGTCGCACTAACGGTACAAATGCCGCATTATTACGGCAAAGTTCGCCGGCACAACACGTAAAACATTAACACGCCAATTTAACCTTACACGTCCTAGATAACTAAAGATACGGACGTATCCTTGCCTCGACCTGTTATCAAGATGGCGGCGGACGTTGGCTTTGAGCCAAGGGAGCGCTCGGGGGGACTCAAGGTCCGCAAGATCCTGTTCCTGGGCTACAGTAGGGGCGGCTCGTCCATCAGCTCAGAGATCTTCGACGTCGACCCGCGAGCCATTTACTTCTACGAATCGCTCGAGGCCTTCTACTTCGCCAACACGGGATACTACGGGCGGAAGAACCAGCGGGTTCTACTGTACGCCAACGAGTCCGACTTCAGGTATGACAAGCAACCAGCTGAGCAACAGATTCTAAAATGTTTAATGTTCACCAGTATTTCAGTGTCGCCTGAATGGAATCACATTGAAGGATTTGCCTCAACAACAAAAAAAGTGCAAAAAAAGACTTAGCCAATAATCAGATTAAAGTTTTGCTATATATCCAACACAAACTTCCATAACTGATCACATATCACAATTTTGCTTTTCGACAGACCGCTAGAGACTTGGGAATTCTCAGAAATGTCGAGTTTCTTCAACGACATGTTAAACTGCAACTTTCGGAATCTGCCGATCGAGTTCGTGGGACACCGAAACACTCGTCACACGTCGGCCCTGGACGACATCCGCTACTGCTACACCGACAACATGGCCCCCGGGATGAAATTCAACGTCGATTTGAGGCGATGCCGCGAGATCTTGAAGGACGTTTGCGGGCAGTCCGTGGAGACCGCTATAAAAAATGGCTGCCACGACGTGATGCAAGCAATCCATTCCCTGGATAAATTCACCAATTCTCTTGATGATGCGACCATGGTCAGAAGCATGGACGGATTTCTTCACGATAAAGGTTACACTAAGCAATTTATAATAAAAAAAATGCCGGCGATGCTCGAATATCGTCGCTGTATCGGCAAAATGCAATCCGTCATGCGAAAGTGCGTGACTTTGGCGGAAAACCGCTGTCAAAGGCGACGCCTCCGCACTGTGAAAATAGTCCGCTACACAATGCCCGTAATCAAATACATGCTGCGAGAGATTCCGGATCTGTTCGTCATTCTCTTCGTTCGGGATCCCCGGGCGATTGCCTACTCCAGGGCCAATCCCAAGGAGCTGGCATACTCACGAAGCGACCGGGATCGACTGGAAGCCGAAACCTTCCGAAATTTCGTGTATGTTTGCAATAAATTCCGCCTGGATCTAGCAACGTTTGGTATACGAAATTCTCATCGCGTCATCTTTCCGGATTCGCTCAAGGTTATTCGGTATGAAGACTTCGTCGGAGCTCCCTATCGCGAAGCGGAAACCATGTACGCACATTTCGGAGAGACAGCGCCGGCGAATCAATTAACAAAGTTTATCAATGAACACATGTTTGCCACCAAGAGCGACGGGAGGATTTGGGGAAACGTGCGAACGAACGCAACGGAGAACGCCAGCAAATGGCGGACGGAAATCTCAAGGCGACTGGTGTTAGAAATGGAGCGTTACTGTGGAGACGTCATCTTTGCCCTGGGGTATCAATTCTACGAAACCAAGGAGCCATCGTGAGGAGAGGGGACAACACATCACATGTCACAAAGCAGGACATACCTTATATAACGATGCGGTTACCATGGACAACTAAGCACACTTACATAACCATGCGGCTACCATAGACAGGGGGGCACCCTTATACACCAATACGGTTGCCATAGACAGGGGGATACCCGCATACACCAATACGGTTACCATAGACAGGGGGACACCCTTATTTAACCATACAGTTACCATAGACAGGGGGGCACCCGTATATAACCATACGGTTACCATAGGCAGCGGGATACTATTGTACAACAATACGGTTACCATAGACACGAGGACACCCTTATATAGCCATGCGATTTCCATAGACAGGGGCACACCCTTATATAACCATATGGTTACCATAGACAGGGGAACACCCGTATATAACCATACGGTTACCATAGACACGGGGACATCCTTATATAGCCATGCGGTTACCATAGACATGAGGACACCCTTATGCACCAAATACGGTTACCAGAGACAGGGGGACACCCTTAAACAACCATATGGTTACCATAGACAGGGAGATACCCTTGTACAACAATACGGTTACCATAGACAGGGGGGACACCCGTATATAACCATGCGGCTACCATGGGCAGGGGCACCCTTATACAACAATACGGTTACCATGGACAGGAGACATCCTTAGACACTCACCTCCATATACAATCAAGCATATGGAGAAGCGCCAGAATTGGTGAGACCACACTGAAGCACTCCTGTAACTGTGCAGCTAACGTATGAGCGGCGCCTTGGGAGACCAGCATATATGTATAATGTAAATGTTCTGTGGCTCGGGGATTCTTAAAGGTGTGCGTCTGTTACATGTTTATCGCACTTAACCACTTTAACTCGCGCAAATTATTATAGCTAGAATGTCTGTTGGGATATAATCTATATGGCTTTAATGTTTACAATGTCGCACATTTAATCTGAAATAAACGTTAAACAAAATGATGTCGCAAAGTGTTTATAGTCTGCGATAAATATGAATATATATATATGCAGATCATCAAACCGGATCAAAATGTGTTGTTGTCGGCCACTTGCCGATATCTATAGCACGCAATGATGCAAACCCTAGTTCCGCTAATGTGAAATCATCATAATATACATGTATGTTCTACAGTGAAGTTAGTCTTATAGAGTTAGCCGCTCCCAATGCACGATGGATTGGATCATACCGTGTTAAAGGATTAATTATCCGGGGCGGCTCTAGTTTGTGCCTCGTTTGAGGAGTTGAATTGGCCTGAACAAAATTGGTCCGGGAAGTCCTTTTTGCATTCGTATTTGCATCCGATAGACGACTAATGCTACAGTGTCCAGGATAACGCCGAGAGACGACTAATGCTACAGTGTCCAGGATAACGCCGAGAGACGACTAATGCTACAGTGTCCAGGATAACGCCGAGAGACGACTAATGCTACAGTGTCCAGGATAACGCCGAGAGACGACTAATGCTACAGTGTCCAGGATAACGCCGAGAGACGACTAATGCTACAGTGTCCAGGATAACGCCGAGAGACGACTAATGCTACAGTGTCCAGGATAACGCCGAGAGACGACTAATGCTACAGTGTCCAGGATAACGCCGAGAGACGACTAATGCTACAGTGTCCAGGATAATGCCGAGAGACGACTAATGCTAAAGTGTCCAGGATAACGCCGAGAGACGACTAATGCTACAGTGTCCAGGATAACGCCGAGAGACGACTAATGCTACAGTGTCCAGGATAACGCCGAGAGACGACTAATGCTACAGTGTCCAGGATAACGCCGAGAGACGACTAATGCTACAGTGTCCAGGATAACGCCGAGAGACGACTAATGCTACAGTGTCCAGGATAACGCCGAGAGACGACTAATGCTACAGTGTCCAGGATAACGGCGAGAGACGACTAATGCTACAGTGTCCAGGATAACGCCGATAGACGACTAATGCTACAGTGTCCAGGATAACGCCGAGCGACGACTAATGCTACAGTGTCCAGGATAACCCCGAGAGACGACTAATGCTACAGTGTCCAGGATAATGCCGACAGACGACTAATGCTACAGTGTCCAGGATAACGCCGAGAGACGACTAATGCTACAGTGTCCAGGATAACCCCGAGAGATGACTAATGCTACAGTGTCCAGGATAACCCCGAGAGACGACTAATGCTACAGTGTCCAGGATAATGCCGACAGACGACTAATGCTACAGTGTCCAGGATAACGCCGAGAGACGACTAATGCTACAGTGTCCAGGATAACCCCGAGAGATGACTAATGCTACAGTGTCCAGGATAACGCCGAGAGACGACTAATGCTACAGTGTCCAGGATAACGCCGAGAGACGACTAATGCTACAGTGTCCAGGATAACGCCGAGAGACGACTAATGCTACAGTGTCCAGGATAACGCCGAGAGACGACTAATGCTACAGTGTCCAGGATAACGCCGAGAGACGACTAATGCTACAGTGTCCAGGATAACGCCGAGAGACGACTAATGCTACAGTGTCCAGGATAACGCCGAGAGACGACTAATGCTACAGTGTCCAGGATAACGCCGAGCGACGACTAATGCTACAGTGTCCAGGATAACCCCGAGAGACGACTAATGCTACAGTGTCCAGGATAATGCCGACAGACGACTAATGCTACAGTGTCCAGGATAACGCCGAGAGACGACTAATGCTACAGTGTCCAGGATAACCCCGAGAGATGACTAATGCTACAGTGTCCAGGATAACGCCGAGAGACGACTAATGCTACAGTGTCCAGGATAACGCCCAGAGACGACTAATGCTACAGTGTCCAGGATAACGCCGAGAGACGACTAATGCTACAGTGTCCAGGATAACCCCGAGAGACGACTAATGCTACAGTGTCCAGGATAACGCCGAGAGACGACTAATGCTACAGTGTCCAGGATAATGCGGACAGACGACTAATGCTACAGTGTCCAGGATAACGCCGAGAGACGACTAATGCTACAGTGTCCAGGATAACCCCGAGAGATGACTAATGCTACAGTGTCCAGGATAACGCCGAGAGACGACTAATGCTACAGTGTCCAGGATAACGCCGAGAGACGACTAATGCTACAGTGTCCAGGATAACGCCGAGAGACGACTAATGCTACAGTGTCCAGGATAACGCCGAGAGACGACTAATGCTACAGTGTCCAGGATAACGCCGAGAGACGACTAATGCTACAGTGTCCAGGATAACGCCGAGAGACGACTAATGCTACAGTGTCCAGGATAACGCCGAGAGACGACTAATGCTACAGTGTCCAGGATAACGCCGAGAGACGACTAATGCTACAGTGTCCAGGATAATGCCGACAGACGACTAATGCTACAGTGTCCAGGATAACGCCGAGAGACGACTAATGCTACAGTGTCCAGGATAACCCCGAGAGATGACTAATGCTACAGTGTCCAGGATAACGCCGAGAGACGACTAATGCTACAGTGTCCAGGATAACGCCGAGAGACGACTAATGCTACAGTGTCCAGGATAACGCCGAGAGATGACTAATGCTACAGTGTCCAGGATAACGCCGAGAGACGACTAATGCTACAGTGTCCAGGATAACGCCGAGAGACGACTAATGCTACAGTGTCCAGGATAACGCCGAGAGACGACTAATGCTACAGTGTCCAGGATAACGCCGAGAGACGACTAATGCTACAGTGTCCAGGATAACCCCGAGAGACGACTAATGCTACAGTGTCCAGGATAATGCCGACAGACGACTAATGCTACAGTGTCCAGGATAACGCCGAGAGACGACTAATGCTACAGTGTCCAGGATAATGCCGACAGACGACTAATGCTACAGTGTCCAGGATAACGCCGAGAGACGACTAATGCTACAGTGTCCAGGATAACGCCGAGAGACGACTAATGCTACAGTGTCCAGGATAACGCCGAGAGACGACTAATGCTACAGTGTCCAGGATAACCCCGAGAGATGACTAATGCTACAGTGTCCAGGATAATGCCGACAGACGACTAATGCTACAGTGTCCAGGATAACGCCGAGAGACGACTAATGCTACAGTGTCCAGGATAATGCCGACAGACGACTAATGCTACAGTGTCCAGGATAACGCCGAGAGACGACTAATGCTACAGTGTCCAGGATAACGCCGAGAGACGACTAATGCTACAGTGTCCAGGATAACGCTGAGAGACGACTAATGCTACAGTGTCCAGGATAACGCCGAGAGACGACTAATGCTACAGTGTCCAGGATAACCCCGAAAGATGACTAATGCTACAGTGTCCAGGATAACGCCGAGAGACGACTAATGCTACAGTGTCCAGGATAACGCCGAGAGACGACTAATGCTACAGTGTCCAGGATAACGCCGAGAGACGACTAATGCTACAGTGTCCAGGATAACGCCGAGAGACGACTAATGCTACAGTGTCTAGGATAACGCCGAGAGACGACTAATGCTACAGTGTCCAGGATAACGCCGAGAAACGACTAATGCTACAGTGTCCAGGATAACGCCGAGAGACGACTAATGCTACAGTGTCCAGGATAACGCCGAGAGACGACGAATGCTACAGTGTCCAGGATAACGCCGAGAGACGACTAATGCTACAGTGTCCAGGATAACCCCGAGAGACGACTAATGCTACAGTGTCCAGGATAACGCGGAGAGATGACTAATGCTACAGTGTCCAGGATAACGCCGAGAGACGACTAATGCTACAGTGTCCAGGATAACGCCGAGAGACGACTAATGCTACAGTGTCCAGGATAACGCCGAGAGACGACTAATGCTACAGTGTCCAGGATAACTCCGAGAGATGACTAATGCTACAGTGTCCAGGATAACGCCGAGAGACGACTAATGCTACAGTGTCCAGGATAACGCCGAGAGACGACTAATGCTACAGTGTCCAGGATAACGCCGAGAGACGACTAATGCTACAGTGTCCAGGATAACGCCGAGAGACGACTAATGCTACAGTGTCCAGGATAACGCCGAGAGACGACTAATTCTACAGTGTCCAGGATAACGCCGAGAGACGACTAAGGCTACAGTGTCCAGGATAACGCCGAGAGACGACTAATGCTACAGTGTCCAGGATAACGCCGAGAGACGACTAATGCTACAGTGTCCAGGATAACGCCGAGAGACGACTAATGCTACAGTGTCCAGGATAACGCCGAGAGACGACTAATGCTACAGTGTCCAGGATAACGCCGAGAGACGACTAATGCTACAGTGTCCAGGATAACGGCGAGAGACGACTAATGCTACAGTGTCCAGGATAACGCCGAGAGATGACTAATGCTACAGTGTCCAGGATAACGCCGAGAGACGACTAATGCTACAGTGTCCAGGATAACGCCGAGAGACGACTAATGCTACAGTGTCCAGGATAACGCCGAGAGGCGACTAATGCTACAGTGTCCAGGATAACGCCGAGAGACGACTAATGCTACAGTGTCCAGGATAACGCCGAGAGATGACTAATGCTACAGTGTCCAGGATAACGGCGAGAGACGACTAATTCTACAGTGTCCAGGATAACGCCGAGAGATGACTAATGCTACAGTGTCCAGGATAACGCCGAGAGACGACTAATGCTACAGTGTCCAGGATAACGGCGAGAGACGACTAATGCTACAGTGTCCAGGATAACGCCGAGAGATGACTAATGCTACAGTGTCCAGGATAACGGCGAGAGACGACTAATTCTACAGTGTCCAGGATAACGCCGAGAGATGACTAATGCTACAGTGTCCAGGATAACGCCGAGAGACGACTAATGCTACAGTGTCCAGGATAACGGCGAGAGACGACTAATGCTACAGTGTCCAGGATAACGCCGAGAGACGACTAATGCTACAGTGTCCAGGATAACGCCGAGAGACGACTAATGCTACAGTGTCCAGGATAACGCCGAGTTCTGCGAAATATCGATATTTAGCCTTAACTGAATTGTTGTTACCGTCATACAACGTTCACATACCCTCCGGTAATGTTAAACCTTAATGTAGACATTAAGAGCAGCATATCGATTACATTGTAATGTACACAGCTGGTGTCGAAGTAAGGGATTACGTTACGCTGTAATCGGGATTACAATCAGGGTTGCGGTGTCGGACCGCCTGGCTTTCAATGTGTTATAACCTTCCTTGGCGAGGAATCCGTTATCTGACGCCATCTGTACGCCCACCTTGGTACGCCAGGAGAGAAGGCATGAACGTTAAGAAGGATATACTGTTGTCCTGCATAACAGTTTGTGGATGTTCCTGCTGGCGCCAGAACCGTCAAGGTCATTCATGACGTAGGCAGTTACGTGGAGCTGAGGAGATATGTGGGGCGGAGGTGATGTGTGGGCAGAGTTGATGTGTGGGCGGAGGTGATGTGTGGGCAGAGGTGATATGTGAGGCAGAGGTGATATGTGAGGCAGAGGTGATATGTGAAGCAGAGGTGATATGTGAAGCAGAGGTGATATGTGGGCGGAGGTGATATGTGGGGCAGAGGTGATATGTGAGGCAGAGGTGATATGTGAGGCAGAGGTGATATGTGAGGCAGAGGTGTTATGTGGGCGGAGGTGATATGTGGGGCAGAGGTGATATGTGAGGCAGAGGTGATATGTGAGGCAGAGGTGATATGTGGGGCAGAGGTGATATGTGAGGCAGAGGTGATATGTGAGGCAGAGGTGATATGTGAGGCAGAGGTGATATGTGAGGCAGAGGTGATATGTGGGGCAGAGGTGATATGTGAGGCAGAGGTGATATGTGAGGCAGAGTGATATGTGCGCGGAGGTGGATATGTGGGGCAGAGGTGATATGTGAGGCAGAGGTGATATGTGAGGCAGAGTTGATATGTGAGGCAGAGGTGATATGTGAGGCAGAGGTGATATGTGAGGCAGAGGTGATTCGTGGGCACAGTGGCAGAAGGCGACAGCGAATGTCATCTCTAAACAACGCACGCATGCTGACCGCCAAAGCGCAATTGGAATTTCAGGCGAAACAAAAATCGAATTAGCATCACCGGGGTTTAATATCAACTGCAATTTAACTTATACTTTATCTTATCCAAGTCTGACTGCATGCTGCATGTCAGCTCACTGTGTCAGAGCGCACGGACACTAACCGTGTGGCACATAGTCGATGCCAGGCTATCGACCAGCCAACAGCATTACGGTATCCGGAAAACACTATAGTGGCGGCTGTCAGGCGACAGTGAAAGCCAAGCAGCACTCGTAACCAATTGGTTGCCCAGACCCGTAATTTGACCCTCATCTCTACTAACCATTACCCCCAAACTACGGTATTTAATATAGTTCATCGGTGTATTGCCCCTCCCCAAAAACACACTTTTACCGCACTGGGTGGCGTCAGGGAGGCAATGAACCCATCAAAAAATCGATATCGAAATTGAATCCGACTACGGTATGTTTGCAATATATTGCAAGTTCACGAGTCGCCACTCAGCTTTATTGAATATCGAATTCATTCAACTAATGATCTGCCTTGCGTGGCTGTCCTATAGATTGTGACGTCATAGAACATTCTAGCAATATCTTAATATTTTTCTTTCGGCGCTTACCATATTGCGTCTAAAATTGAACTGACGAACATCGTAACGGAGATCATTCTTTGGTGTGTATCAGCCGGCCGATCTCCCGGCAGAGGGCGTTCCGCTTACGCTATATATAGTCCAGCTGCCACACGTCAAATTTAACCATCAGAATTATCCTTCATACGCGAAAATTTATATAAATAATTAAATAAACAGATAAAGTACGCGCTTGGTTTAGGAGACTCCAACTAACTCCAATTGCACGTGGCAGGTATAACAGCGAGGAATATTACAATAATAAGAATATGTGTCAAAAATATGGGTATTAATATATTTTGAATATTCTTCTAAGGTATGCGTATATACTTTTTGAATGGTTTGGCTTGGTTCAGTATTGATGATTTCAACCAGACTATATCGTATACATGTAGTAACAAATTTATGCCGGGCTCTAGCGGTGTGAACATAGTTGCGGTAGCCGGTATAACGAGAATGCACTTGGTCACTTAGGACCATGGACAGTTTATAAAGATAGCCTGGTAAGTTCTCATTCGTTAATTTGTGATAAAATTTCAACATTTGTAAATGATGTATGTCTTCTAATATTAGTAGATTTAGGCGCTTAAAACATTGGTTCCGTATGGAACCTACACGCACTCAAAGTAAAGATGCGCATGGCTCTTGATGCAGCTTACATATCCTGTCTGCTTGATAACCCCAGACTAGGATGCCATAGTTTAATTGCGATAGTACATATAGTCAATATTATATGCTTAGGCAGGGTATATTTGAATTTGTTTAAAATTCCTATTACTTTAGATATTTTACAAGCGATTTTTTCGATATGAGTGTGCCACTTCATGTGCTTCTTTATAATTATACCCACAATATCAAAGTTATCTACATGCTCTAAAATGGTGTTGTTGATTCAAAGCTGGGGGAGTTGGCACTCTCTTTTGTGGCGTGTGAAATACCATCAACTTGCATTTGTTAGGGTGTAAAGTCGGTTTGTTCTCAACCAGTCACACCACTGTTTGGCATTTACTGCGCTGCTGGCACCGTACCGAGTTCGAGTTCGATCGAGGCCAAAGGAGTGAAACGCTTTAAACTTTGACCCCGAGTTATTTTGGAATATTTTTCGCTGAACCTTCCATTGTGATCGTACGACGTCGGAATGTCTATATTTTTCAAATTCTGCATCGAAAATACAAAATTCAACCTAAAGAACCATCTAAAACCATTCGTGACCCCAGCACCGTTGAGGTCAACCGTGAGGTTGGCGGTCACGTGGGGCAGAGGTGATGTGAGAAACGAACTCCCTCTGCTGGCCGAGTGCCAATCGGCGTCAGTAAACTACGCATGTATGCTGAGGGCCAAAGCGCAATTTGAATTTCATGCGCCTGCTTTAACAAGAATCGCATTAGCATCACCGGGGTTTAATATCGACAGCTGCATTTCAACTTATACTTTATCTTATCCAAATCTGACTGCATGTTCATTGTGTCAGAGCAGAGCACAACATTGTGCAATGTTTTTTCCGGCTAAGAACAGGCAAATACCAGTAACCAAAACTATCGTTAGAAAAAGGAACAAAGCCATGGGTTGCGGCCTGTTGGCGTAAGAGGCGCGACTGAAGCGCCACAAGTACACTCACGTATAGTGGGGTGTGGCGCCTTGGGCTGTCGATGTGTGCACCATGAACCACCATTACCTACTCACTCACGTAGCTATAATGCAACCTTGTAGCCAAGACAGCCGGAAATACTACTGAAATCGCCACCCCCCCCCTCCCCGCCCCGCTCATCCAACCTGGTTATCAGTTGCCATTAATTTCATACGTCGCTGTCCCACAATGAGTACAGGCTGTGTAAAGCCATCCAGATATACTTAGCGGAGACAAAATGTGAGTCAAAATATCGCTTTGCCTATTTGTAACCGCCTCCGTCCCCATTGGAGGAACTAATAACCCTGCCGGGCGTAGTGCACGCGCCATTTGTTGTTTGGATGAATGCATATAAGCAGGAGCGATATGTACGTTATATGACTACCACCGCTATCAGGGCCAATATAGCGTGAACACAGTGTCCATGCAGTGTAAATAGAATAAAACTACATTGCCTGAAAATACCCTTTATTATACCAAGGTTTGACGATGGCGTGAACCCGAATACGATGACCCATAGGTGTCTGGGTCAGAGGGGCCAGTTCAATGATACTCCACATATTAGGTTTACATATGTCAGACCACACCATGCGGTGTACCGAGTGGTTAGGTAGGGAGGTGGGCAGTGGGCGGTGTACCGAGTGGTTAGGTAAGGAGGTGGGCAGTGGGCGGTGTACCGAGTGGTTAGGTAGGGAGGTGGGCGGTGGGCGGTGTACCGAGTTGTTAGGTAGGGAGGTGGGCGGTGTACCGAGTGGTTAGCTAGGGAGGTGAGCAGTGGGCGGTGTACCGAGTGGTTAGGTAGGGAGGTGGGCAGTGGGCGGTGTACCGAGTGGTTAGGTAAGGAGGTGGGCAGTGGGCGGTGTACCCAGTGGGTGGGTAGGGAGGTGGGTAGTGGGCGGTGTACCGAGTGGTTAGGTAGGGAGGTGGGCAGTGGGCGGTGTACCGAGTGGTTAGGTAGGGAGGTGGGCAGTGGACGGTGTACCGAGTGGTTAGGTAGGTAGGGGGCAGTGGGCTGTGTACCGTGTTGTTAGGTAGGGAGGCGGGCAGTGGGCGGTGTACCGAGTGGTTAGGTAGGGAGGTGGGTAGTGGGCGGTGTACCGAGTGGGTAGGTAGGGAGGTGGGCAGTGGGCGGTGTACCGAGTGGTTAGGTAGGGAAGTGGGCAGTGGGCGGTGTACCGAGTGGTTAGGTAGGGAGGTGGGCATTGGGCGGTGTACCGAGTGGTTAGGTAGGGAGGTGGGCAGTGGGCGGTGTACCGAGTGGTTAGGTAGGGAGGTGGGCAGTGGGCGGTGTACCGAGTGGGTAGGTAGGGAGGTGGGCAGTGGGCGGTGTACCGAATGGCTAGGTAGGGAGGTGGGCAGTGGGCGGTGTACCGAGTGGTTAGGTAAGGAGGTGGGCAGTGGGCGGTGTACCGAGTGGTTAGGTAGGGGGGTGGGCAGTGGGCGGTGTACCGAATGGTTAGGTAGGGCAGTGGGCGGCGGGCGGTGTACCGAGTGGTTAGGTAGGGAGGTGGGCAGTGGGGGGTGTACCCAGTGGGTAGGCAGGGAGGTGGGCAGTGGGCGGTGTACCGAGTGGGTAGGTAGGGAGGTGGGCAGTGGGCGGTGTACCGAGTGGTTAGGTAGGGAGGTGGGCAGTGGGCGGTGTACCGAGTGGGTAGGTAGGGAGGTGGGCAGTGGGCGGTGTACCGAGTGGTTAGGTAGGGGGGTGGGCAGTGGGCGGTGTACCGAGTGGTTAGGTAGGGAGGTGGGCAGTGGACGGTGTACCGAGTGGTTAGGTAGGGGGGTGGGCAGTGGGCGGTGTACCGAGTGGGTAGGTAGGGAGGTGGGCAGTGGGCGGTGTACCGAGTGGTTAGGTAGGGAAGTGGGCAGTGGGCGGTGTACCGAGTGGTTAGGTAGGGAGGTGGGCATTGGGCGGTGTACCGAGTGGTTAGGTAGGGAGGTGGGCAGTGGGCGGTGTACCGAGTGGTTAGGTAGGGAGGTGGGCAGTGGGCGGTGTACCGAGTGGGTAGGTAGGGAGGTGGGCAGTGGGCGGTGTACCGAGTGGCTAGGTAGGGAGGTGGGCAGTGGGCGGTGTACCGAGTGGTTAGGTAAGGAGGTGGGCAGTGGGCGGTGTACCGAGTGGTTAGGTAGGGGGGTGGGCAGTGGGCGGTGTACCGAATGGTTAGGTAGGGCAGTGGGCGGCGGGCGGTGTACCGAGTGGTTAGGTAGGGAGGTGGGCAGTGGGCGGTGTACCCAGTGGGTAGGCAGGGAGGTGGGCAGTGGGCGGTGTACCGAGTGGGTAGGTAGGGAGGTGGGCAGTGGGCGGTGTACCGAGTGGTTAGGTAGGGAGGTGGGCAGTGGGCGGTGTACCGAGTGGGTAGGTAGGGAGGTGGGCAGTGGGCGGTGTACCGAGTGGCTAGGTAGGGAGGTGGGCAGTGGGCGGTGTACCGAGTGGCTAGGTAGGGAGGTGGGCAGTGGGCGGTGTACCGAGTGGTTAGGTAGGGAGGTGGGCAGTGGGCGGTGTACCGAGTGGTTAGGTAGGGAGGTGGGCAGTGGGCGGTGTACCGAGTGGTTAGGTAGGGGGGTGGGCAGTGGGCGGTGTACCGAATGGTTAGGTAGGGCAGTGGGCGGCGGGCGGTGTACCGAGTGGTTAGGTAGGGAGGTGGGCATTGGGCGGTGTACCGAGTGGTTAGGTAGGGAGGTGGGCAGTGGGCGGTGTACCGAGTGGTTAGGTAGGGAGGTGGGCAGTGGGCGGTGTACCGAGTGGTTAGTTAGGGAGGTGGGCAGTGGGCGGTGTACCGAGAGGTTAGGTAGAGAGGTGGGCAGTGGGCGGTGTACCGAGTGGTTAGGTAAGGAGGTGGGCAGTGGGCGGTGTACCCAGTGGGTGGGTAGTGAGGTGGGTAGTGGGCGGTGTACCGAGTGGTTAGGTAGGGAGGTGGGCAGTGGGCGCTGTACCGAGTGGTTAGGTAAGGAGGTGGGCAGTGGGCGGTGTACCGAGTGGTTAGGTAGGGGGTGGGCAGTGGGCGGTGTACCGAGTGGTTAGGTAGGGAGGTGGGCAGTGGACGGTGTACCGAGTGGTTAGGTAGGGGGGTGGGCAGTGGGCGGTGTACCGAGTGGGTAGGTAGGGAGGTGGGCAGTGGGCGGTGTACCGAGTGGTTAGGTAGGGAAGTGGGCAGTGGGCGGTGTACCGAGTGGTTAGGTAGGGAGGTGGGCATTGGGCGGTGTACCGAGTGGTTAGGTAGGGAGGTGGGCAGTGGGCGGTGTACCGAGTGGTTAGGTAGGGAGGTGGGCAGTGGGCGGTGTACCGAGTGGGTAGGTAGGGAAGTGGGCAGTGGGCGGTGTACCGAGTGGGTAGGTAGGGAGGTGGGCAGTGGGCGGTGTACCGAGTGGTTAGGTAAGGAGGTGGGCAGTGGGCGGTGTACCGAGTGGTTAGGTAGGGGGGTGGGCAGTGGGCGGTGTACCGAATGGTTAGGTAGGGCAGTGGGCGGCGGGCGGTGTACCGAGTGGTTAGGTAGGGAGGTGGGCAGTGGGCGGTGTACCCAGTGGGTAGGCAGGGAGGTGGGCAGTGGGCGGTGTACCGAGTGGGTAGGTAGGGAGGTGGGCAGTGGGCGGTGTACCGAGTGGTTAGGTAGGGAGGTGGGCAGTGGGCGGTGTACCGAGTGGGTAGGTAGGGAGGTGGGCAGTGGGCGGTGTACCGAGTGGTTAGGTAGGGGGGTGGGCAGTGGGCGGTGTACCGAGTGGTTAGGTAGGGAGGTGGGCAGTGGACGGTGTACCGAGTGGTTAGGTAGGGGGGTGGGCAGTGGGCGGTGTACCGAGTGGGTAGGTAGGGAGGTGGGCAGTGGGCGGTGTACCGAGTGGTTAGGTAGGGAAGTGGGCATTGGGCGGTGTACCGAGTGGTTAGGTAGGGAGGTGGGCATTGGGCGGTGTACCGAGTGGTTAGGTCGGGAGGTGGGCAGTGGGCGGTGTACCGAGTGGTTAGGTAGGGAGGTGGGCAGTGGGCGGTGTACCGAGTGGGTAGGTAGGGAGGTGGGCAGTGGGCGGTGTACCGAGTGGCTAGGTAGGGAGGTGGGCAGTGGGCGGTGTACCGAGTGGTTAGGTAAGGAGGTGGGCAGTGGGCGGTGTACCGAGTGGTTAGGTAGGGGGGTGGGCAGTGGGCGGTGTACCGAATGGTTAGGTAGGGCAGTGGGCGGCGGGCGGTGTACCGAGTGGTTAGGTAGGGAGGTGGGCAGTGGGCGGTGTACCCAGTGGGTAGGCAGGGAGGTGGGCAGTGGGCGGTGTACCGAGTGGGTAGGTAGGGAGGTGGGCAGTGGGCGGTGTACCGAGTGGTTAGGTAGGGAGGTGGGCAGTGGGCGGTGTACCGAGTGGGTAGGTAGGGAGGTGGGCAGTGGGCGGTGTACCGAGTGGCAAGGTAGGGAGGTGGGCAGTGGGCGGTGTACGGAGTGGTTAGGTAAGGAGGTGGGCGGTGTACCGAGTGGTTAGGTAGGGAGGTGGGCAGTGGGCGGTGTACCGAGTGGTTAGGTAGGGAGGTGGGCGGTGGGCGGTGTACCGAGTTGTTAGGTAGGGAGGTGGGCGGTGTACCGAGTGGTTAGGTAGGGAGGTGGGCAGTGGGCGGTGTACCGAGTGGTTAGGTAGGGAGGTGGGCAGTGGGCGGTGTACCGAGTGGTTAGGTAGGGAGGTGGGCAGTGGGCGGTGTACCGAGTGGTTAGGTAGGAAGGTGGGCAGTGGGCGGTGTACCGAGTGGTTAGGTAGGGAGGTGGGCAGTGGGCGGTGTACCGAGTGGTTAGGTAGGGAGGTGGGCAGTGGGCGGTGTACCGAGTGGGTAGGTAGGGAGGTGGGCAGCGGGCGGTGTACCGAGTGGTTAGGTAAGGAGGTGGGCAGTGGGCGGTGTACCGAGTGGTTAGGTAGGGGGGTGGGCAGTGGGCGGTGTACCGAGTGGTTAGGTAGAGAGGTGGGCAGCGGGCGGTGTACCGAGTGGTTAGGTAAGGAGGTGGGCAGTGGGCGGTGTACCTAGTGGTTAGGTAGGGAGGTGGGCAGTGGGCGGTGTACCGAGTGGTTAGGTAGGGAGGTGGGCAGTGGGCGGTGTACCGAGTGGTTAGGTAGGGGGGTGGGCAGTGGGCGGTGTACCGAATGGTTAGGTAGGGCAGTGGGCGGCGGGCGGTGTACCGAGTGGTTAGGTAGGGAGGTGGGCAGTGGGCGGTGTACCCAGTGGGTAGGTAGGGAGGTGGGCAGTGGGCGGTGTACCGAGTGGGTAGGTAGGGAGGTGGGCAGTGGGCGGTGTACCGAGTGGTTAGGTAGGGAGGTGGGCAGTGGGCGGTGTACCGAGTGGTTAGGTAGGGAGGTGGGCAGTGGGCGGTGTACCGAGTGGCTAGGTAGGGAGGTGGGCAGTGGGCGGTGTACGGAGTGGTTAGGTAAGGAGGTGGGCGGTGTACCGAGTGGTTAGGTAGGGAGGTGGGCAGTGGGCGGTGTACCGAGTGGTTAGGTAGGGAGGTGGGCGGTGGGCGGTGTACCGAGTTGTTAGGTAGGGAGGTGGGCGGTGTACCGAGTGGTTAGGTAGGGAGGTGGGCAGTGGGCGGTGTACCGAGTGGTTAGGTAGGGAGGTGGGCAGTGGGCGGTGTAACGAGTGGTTAGGTAGGGAGGTGGGCAGTGGGCGGTGTACCGAGTGGTTAGGTAGGGAGGTGGGCAGTGGGCGGTGTACCGAGTGGTTAGGTAGGGGGGTGGGCAGTGGGCGGTGTACCGAATGGTTAGGTAGGGCAGTGGGCGGCGGGCGGTGTACCGAGTGGTTAGGTAGGGAAGTGGGCAGTGGGCGGTGTACCAAGTGGTTAGGTAGGGAGGGGTGCAGTGGGCGGTGTACCCAGTGGGTAGGTAGGGAGGTGGGCAGTGGGCGGTGTACCGAGTGGTTAGGTAGAGAGGTTGGCAGTGGGTGGTGTACCGAGTGGTTAGGTAGGGAGGTGGGCAGTGGGCGGTGTACCGAGTGGTTAGGTAGGGAGGGGGGCAGTGGCCGGTGTACCCAGTGGTTAGGTAGGGAGGTGGGCAGTGGGCGGTGTACCGAGTGGTTAGGTAGGAGGGTGGGCAGTGGGCGGTGTACCGAGTGGTTAGGTAGGTGGGTGGGCAGTGGGCGGTGTACCGAGTTGTTAGGTAGGGAGGTGGGCAGTGGGCGGTGTACCGAGTGGTTAGGTAGGGAGGTGGGCAGTGGGCGGTGTACCGAGTGGTTAGGTAGGGAGGTGGTCAGTGGGCGGTGTACCGAGTGGTTAGGTAGGGAGGGGGGCAGTGGGCGGTGTACCGAGTGGTTAGGTAGGGAGGTGGGCATTGGGCGGTGTACCGAGTGGTTAGGTAGGGAGATGGGCGGTGGGCGGTGTATCGAGTGGTTAGGTAGGGAGGGGGGCGGTGAACAGAGTGGTTAGCTAGGGAGGTGGGTAGTGGGCGGTGTATCGAGTGGTTAGGTAGGGAGGGGGGCGGTGAACAGAGTGGTTAGCTAGGGAGGTGGGCGGTGGGCGGTGGGCGCTTGTCTTTCCTCTTTGAAGCTGTTCGTTGACATTTCGCGGACATCCATCTCCGACTTGTCACATATAAACACACACATAACAACGCCACAGAAAAAAGACAAATAAATCACAAATTTGGCGACATTGCTATTGATTGCAGTAATCAGTATTATCTGGGATATTATATATATATCAATTGGTATGTACACTATCTGGGCGTAACGGTCACAGTGACAGCTGCTAGCACGTCCCCTGCCCTTAATGTATAGTGACTCAAATAAAAACATAGATAGCTACGAACAAGCCGAAACAAAGTTTGCCATGTCTGAAATTTCTGGCCTAACACTTATGACGTGCGATGGCACGTACCGCAGGTCTCATGTCGTACAAATAACATATTGGTTATGTAATATTCATATTACGTCAGTCTCCCAATAAATCGATGATATATTTGACAGCGAAGACAATGTGGAGCAATATGGAGCAGAGGATAACGCTCACTATAGGGCAACGCTATGGTTACCATCATCGTTGCTATAGTTACATGGTGTCCTGTGACGTGGGTTCTTTCCTCGTTGCTATAGTTACACATGATTGGTGTCCTCCCCTATTTCCCAAGGAGTTATCCTCGCTTGTCGTCCGCCCCCTCGTCCCCCTGGTCGCCACGCCGCCTGGCACAGCCTCCCCACCGCCCGCCGCCACCGTTCACCAGTCGCGCGCCGCTCAGGTTGAGGGGGCTGCACCCATCGATAGCCACCGGAAGTGCCCATGAGGCCCGCTCCACCACGTAGCGGATGATCTCCCGCTTACAGGACGCCAGGCGGTCGTAGGGGTCGTCCACGCTCGTGCTCATCACGGCCTCAAGGTCAAGGGATTCCAGCACACCCTGTAACCCAAATGCGAGGCGAAAGCGTCAAAAGCGGAAATCCGTGCGGCTATGTAGGGTGCTCCGTGGTGGATCACAAGTCAGCTGTTGCTATGGCAGCTGGAACCGGACATCAGGGTGTACTCTCCCCTAAAATCTATGACCAGCCCATTAACAGCTAATTTTAGATAGTTTCCATCTCAAATTGATAGAGTGTATATGAATAGGGAAGGGGGGGGGGGGGCATAAATATGTGCTTATGGTTACGCGAAAATTGTAGTTTTTGTATAACGGGCACAGAAACAGTGAAATATAAACATGAGATAATGTTTGGGGTCCGAATTGACACAAATTGTTAGACTTGAAGTGCTAAATGTTGACATTAAACATGATGCCTTCCACCGTGTGGACACCTGTTATAGTTATTTTCCTGGTGTGTGTGCATAATCGCCTGTGTCTTGTGAACACAAACGGATGGCTAACGCGGATCCCTCCACCCCGGCAGCCAACGCTTAGCCACGACACAGCGAGTCAACCACTCACGGCAGGGATACACTCCGTGTGCAGTGGAACGAAGTAACCCATGAACACAAGCTACCCGCCTCCCGCCCTCTCACCCCTCACCCCGCGCCCCCCGCCACCTAACCCCAGCCCCTTTATCCCTCACCCCCCGCCACCCCTCCCCTCACCTCTCACCCCTCACTGCCCTCGCGTTGGTATAGCTTTCCCAATATACTGTCAGCGCATTTCGATCAGGCCATCGATTCAATTCGGCAGAAATTGACAATCCGAGTCGGCTAAAATCAAACACAGTGTCTAAACAGTTGAAAAGCCTCGAGTAGCCACAAGTAGGTTGTGACAGACCGTATGACAGCGCAAATTAAAAGACAAAAATACAGAATCGTTGAATAATGGATCAAGGCGCCGAGAGTTTTGCGCTCAATAGGACCCGGCTGTGTGTTTGGCACCCACGCGCGCATTGCATTTCGGATTCAGCTAGTTTTTGCTGCCATTCGTCAAGAGGACATAAAGAGTAGATTTATGCTTAGCTATACATGGCGATTGCCAGAGGTTGGCCCGTGCTGGCCGGCCGCTCACCTCCCGCTCTATGTACTGCATGGCGAGTCCCACCAGCTCGCTGCCCTCCACGCCCCGACACATGCGGCCAGAGCAGATCCGGGTGTTGATCTCACGCCTGATGGTGTCCAGCTGGGGCACCAGGTGGCGCTTGTACTGGAGGCTACACACCCCCTGGGCAGGGTGGAGAAGGTCCGCTATAGCATTGTACACATGCTGAGGACCCCGCTGGGTAGCTGCGGTGGCCAAACAAAAGAAACAGGCAACCGTTTTCATATCAGTGATATCGATCGGTATGATGCGTGGACCTCAAAGACAACTATATAGTCAACTAATAAAAGTACAAGAAATGACCAAAACAAGAGAAAAACTGTGTCACAAACAGGGACAAGCAGTTGCGGAAGTTGCATCAATTGTTATGCCTTCGCATCTAGGATTATACCAGTAAACAATACATACGCATAAATATATTTATATGTAAAATGAGGGGAAATATTACCCAACATTTGGTAATACTTGGAACCTTGTGGATGCGGATGCAAAAAAACGGACCGTGTATTCGCTGCTTAATCTTAAACGAATCCTCATGTTGGCAACATTTAACGCACAAGACGGACCTGTATCTATGACGCTTGAGACTGACCGGTATTTATGACGCACAGGACTTACCCGTAACTATGACGCACGAGACTGACCTGTATTTATGACGCACAGGACTTACCCGTAACTATGACGCACGAGACTGACCGGTATTTATGACGCACAGGACTTACCCGTAACTATGACGCACGAGACTGACCTGTATTGATGACGCAGCCGCCCCTTGGTGGCACTGTCACAGTTCCAAAGTAATTATCCCACGGTCCACTGAGAGATTCACCATAAACTGAAAACCAAAAGCAAGCAAAAAATTTACTGACACTCCATTTATGCATAAATATCGGGGCGATGTAGATTGTTAATATGCCTGTACGTTCAGCAGCATTCATCTATTAGATACCAGGAACGACTCTTTTTGTGTATGTGTCTGGTCATATGGTAAAGGGCTTATAGAACAGCAATGAGCTGCAGTCCTGTTCATACCCACGACTAGACCACCTTAGTGATAGAAATTATGTTGGCACACACCCAGAGACGGCGGCGCGAGGAGGAGTCCCTAATAGACCACCTTAGTGATAGACATTATGTTGGCACACACCCAGAGAGGGAGGCGCGAGGAGGAGTCCCTAATAGACCACCTTAGAGATAGACATTATGTTGGCACACACCCAGAGACGGCGGCGCGAGGAGGAGTCCCTAATAGACCACCTTAGTGATAGACATTATGTTGGCACACACCCAGAGACGGCGGCGCGAGGAGGAGTCCCTAATAGACCACCTTAGTGATAGACATTATGTTGGCACACACCCAGAGACGGCGGCGCGAGGAGGAGTCCCTAATAGACCACCTTAGTGATAGACATTATGTTGGCACACACCCAGAGACGGCGGCGCGGGGAGGAGTCCCTAATAGACCACCTTAGTGATAGACATTATGTTGGCACACACCCAGAGAGGGCGGCGCGAGGAGGAGTCCCTAATAGACCACCTTAGTGATAGACATTATGTTGGCACACACCCAGAGACGGCGGCGCGAGGAGGAGTCCCTAATAGACCACCTTAGTGATAGACATTATGTTGGCACACACCCAGAGACGGCGGCGCGGGGAGGAGTCCCTAATAGACCACCTTAGTGATAGACATTATGTTGGCACACACCCAGAGACGGCGGCGCGAGGAGGAGCCCCTAATAGACCATCTTAGTGATAGACATTATGTTGGCACACACCCAGAGAGGGAGGCGCGAGGAGGAGTCCCTAATAGACCACCTTAGTGATAGACATTATGTTGGCACACACCCAGAGACGGCGGCGCGAGGAGGAGTCCCTAATAGACCACCTTAGTGATAGACATTATGTTGGCACACACCCAGAGACGGCGGCGCGAGGAGGAGTCCCTAATAGACCACCTTAGTGATAGACATTATGTTGGCACACACCCAGAGACGGCGGCGCGAGGAGGAGTCCCTAATAGACCACCTTAGTGATAGACATTATGTTGACACACACCCAGAGACGGCGGCGCGAGGAGGAGTCCCTAATAGACCACCTTAGTGATAGACATTATGTTGGCACACACCCAGAGACGGCAGCGCGAGGAGGAGTCCCTAATAGACCACCTTAGTGATAGACATTATGTTGGCACACACCCAGAGACGGCGGCGCGAGGAGGAGTCCCTAATAGACCACCTTAGTGATAGACATTATGTTGGCACACACCCAGAGACGGCGGCGCGAGGAGGAGTCCCTAATAGACCACCTTAGTGATAGACATTATGTTGGCACACACCCAGAGACGGCGGCGCGAGGAGGAGTCCCTAATAGACCACCTTAGTGATAGACATTATGTTGGCACACACCCAGAGACGGCGGCGCGAGGAGGAGTCCCTAATAGACCACCTTAGTGATAGACATTATGTTGGCACACACCCAGAGACGGCGGCGCGAGGAGGAGTCCCTAATAGACCACCTTAGTGATAGACATTATGTTGGCACACACCCAGAGACGGCGGCGCGAGGAGGAGTCCCTAATAGACCACCTTAGTGATAGACATTATGTTGGCACACACCCAGAGACGGCGGCGCGAGGAGGAGTCCCTAATAGACCACCTTAGTGATAGACATTATGTTGGCACACACCCAGAGACGGCGGCGCGAGGAGGAGTCCCTAATAGACCACCTTAGTGATAGACATTATGTTGGCACACACCCAGAGACGGCGGCGCGAGGAGGAGTCCCTAATAGACCACCTTAGTGATAGACATTATGTTGGCACACACACAGAGACGGCGGCGCGGGGAGGAGTCCCTAATAGACCACCTTAGTGATAGACATTATGTTGGCACACACCCAGAGACGGCGGCGCGAGGAGGAGTCCCTAATAGACCACCTTAGTGATAGACATTATGTTGGCACACACCCAGAGACGGCGGCGCGCGGAGGAGTCCCTAATAGACCACCTTAGTGATAGACATTATGTTGGCACACACCCAGAGACGGCGGCGCGAGGAGGAGTCCCTAATAGACCACCTTAGTGATAGACATTATGTTGGCACACACCCAGAGACGGCGGCGCGAGGAGGAGTCCCTAATAGACCACCTTAGTGATAGACATTATGTTGGCACACACCCAGAGACGGCGGCGCGAGGAGGAGTCCCTAATAGACCACCTTAGTGATAGACATTATGTTGGCACACACCCAGAGACGGCGGCGCGAGGAGGAGTCCCTAATAGACCACCTTAGTGATAGACATTATGTTGGCACACACCCAGAGACGGCGGCGCGGGGAGGAGTCCCTAATAGACCACCTTAGTGATAGACATTATGTTGGCACACACCCAGAGACGGCGGCGCGAGGAGGAGTCCCTAATAGACCACCTTAGTGATAGACATTATGTTGGCACACACCCAGAGACGGCGGCGCGAGGAGGAGTCCCTAATAGACCACCTTAGTGATAGACATTATGTTGGCACACACCCAGAGACGGCGGCGCGAGGAGGAGTCCCTAATAGACCACCTTAGTGATAGACATTATGTTGGCACACACCCAGAGACGGCGGCGCGGGGAGGAGTCCCTAATAGACCACCTTAGTGATAGACATTATGTTGGCACACACCCAGAGACGGCGGCGCGAGGAGGAGTCCCTAATAGACCACCTTAGTGATAGACATTATGTTGGCACACACCCAGAGACGGCGGCGCGAGGAGGAGTCCCTAATAGACCACCCTAGTGATAGACATTATGTTGGCACACACCCAGAGACGGCGGCGCGAGGAGGAGTCCCTAATAGACCACCTTAGTGATAGACATTATGTTGGCACACACCCAGAGACGGCGGCGCGAGGAGGAGTCCCTAATAGACCACCTTAGTGATAGACATTATGTTGGCACACACCCAGAGATGGCGGCGCGAGGAGGAGTCCCTAATAGACCACCTTAGTGATAGACATTATGTTGGCACACACCCAGAGACGGCGGCGCGCGCAGGAGTCCCCAATAGACCACCTTAGTGATAGACATTATGTTGGCACACACCCAGAGACGGCGGCGCGAGGAGGAGTCCCTAATAGACCACCCTAGTGATAGACATTATGTTGGCACACACCCAGAGACGGCGGCGCGAGGAGGAGTCCCTAATAGACCACCTTAGTGATAGACATTATGTTGGCACACACCCAGAGACGGCGGCGCGAGGAGGAGTCCCTAATAGACCACCTTAGTGATAGACATTATGTTGGCACACACCCAGAGACGGCGGCGCGAGGAGGAGTCCCTAATAGACCACCTTAGTGATAGACATTATGTTGGCACACACCCAGAGACGGCGGCGCGCGGAGGAGTCCCTAATAGACCACCTTAGTGATAGACATTATGTTGGCACACACCCAGAGACGGCGGCGCGAGGAGGAGTCCCTAATAGACCACCTTAGTGATAGACATTATGTTGGCACACACCCAGAGACGGCGGCGCGAGGAGGAGTCCCTAATAGACCACCTTAGTGATAGACATTATGTTGGCACACACCCAGAGACGGCGGCGCGAGGAGGAGTCCCTAATAGACCACCTTAGTGATAGACATTATGTTGGCACACACCCAGAGACGGCGGCGCGAGGAGGAGTCCCTAATAGACCACCTTAGTGATAGACATTATGTTGGCACACACCCAGAGACGGCGGCGCGAGGAGGAGTCCCTAATAGACCACCTTAGTGATAGACATTATGTTGGCACACACCCAGAGACGGCGGCGCGGGGAGGAGTCCCTAATAGACCACCTTAGTGATAGACATTATGTTGGCACACACCCAGAGACGGCGGCGGGAGGAGGAGTCCCTAATAGACCACCTTAGTGATAGACATTATGTTGGCACACACCCAGAGACGGCGGCGGCAGGAGGAGTCCCTAATAGACCACCTTAGTGATGGACATTATGTTGGCACACACCCAGAGACGGCGGCGCGAGGTGGAGTCCCTAATAGACCACCTTAGTGATAGACATTATGTTGGCACACACCCAGAAACGGCGGCGGGAGGAGGAGTCCCTAATAGACCACCTTAGTGATAGACATTATGTTGGCACACACCCAGAGACGGCGGCGGGAGGAGGAGTCCCTAATAGACCACCTTAGTGATAGACATTATGTTGGCACACACCCAGAGACGGCGGCGCGAGGAGGAGTCCCTAATAGACCACCTTAGTGATAGACATTATGTTGGCACACACCCAGAGACGGCGGCGCGAGGTGGAGTCCCTAATAGACCACCTTAGTGATAGACATTATGTTGGCACACACCCAGAGACGGCGGCGGGAGGAGGAGTCCCTGATAGACCACCTTAGTGATAGACATTATGTTGGCACACACCCAGAGACGGCGGCGCGAGGAGGAGTCCCTAATAGACCATCTTAGTGATAGACATTATGTTGGCACACACCCAGAGACGGCGGCGCGAGGAGGAGTCCCTAATAGACCACCTTAGTGATAGACATTATGTTGGCACACACCCAGAGACGGCGGCGCGAGGAGGAGTCCCTAATAGACCACCTTAGTGATAGACATTATGTTGGCACACACCCAGAGACGGCGGCGCGAGGAGGAGTCCCTAATAGACCACCTTAGTGATAGACATTATGTTGGCACACACCCAGAGACGGCGGCGCGAGGAGGAGTCCCTAATAGACCACCTTAGTGATAGACATTATGCTGGCACACACCCAGAGACGGCGGCGCGAGGAGGAGTCCCTAATAGACCACCTTAGTGATAGACATTATGTTGGCACACACCCAGAGACGGCGGCGCGGGGAGGCGTCCCTAATAGACCACCTTAGTGATAGACATTATGTTGGCACACACCCAGAGACGGCGGCGGGAAGAGGAGTCCCTAATAGACCACCTTAGTGATAGACATTATGTTGGCACACACACAGAGACGGCGGCGCGAGGAGGAGTCCCTAATAGACCACCTTAGTGATAGACATTATGTTGGCACACACCCAGAGACGGCGGCGCGAGGAGGAGTCCCTAATAGACCACCTTAGTGATAGACATTATGTTGGCACACACCCAGAGACGGCGGCGCGAGGAGGAGTCCCTAATAGACCACCTTAGTGATAGACATTATGTTGGCACACACCCAGAGACGGCGGCGCGGGGAGGAGTCCCTAATAGACCACCTTAGTGATAGACATTATGTTGGCACACACACAGAGACGGCGGCGCGAGGAGGAGTCCCTAATAGACCATCTTAGTGATAGACATTATGTTGGCACACACCCAGAGAGGGAGGCGCGAGGAGGAGTCCCTAATAGACCACCTTAGTGATAGACATTATGTTGGCACACACCCAGAGACGGCGGCGCGGGGAGGAGTCCCTAATAGACCACCTTAGTGATAGACATTATGTTGGCACACACACAGAGAGGGAGGCGCGAGGAGGAGTCCCTAATAGACCACCTTAGGGATAGACATTATGTTGGCACACACCCAGAGACGGCGGCGCGAGGAGGAGTCCCTAATAGACCACCTTAGTGATAGACATTATGTTGGCACACACCCAGAGACGGCGGCGCGAGGAGGAGTCCCTAATAGACCACCTTAGTGATAGACATTATGTTGGCACACACCCAGAGACGGCGGCGCGGGGAGGAGTCCCTAATAGACCACCTTAGTGATAGACATTATGTTGGCACACACACAGAGAGGGAGGCGCGAGGAGGAGTCCCTAATAGACCACCTTAGTGATAGACATTATGTTGGCACACACCCAGAGACGGCGGCGCGAGGAGGAGTCCCTAATAGACCACCTTAGTGATAGACATTATGTTGGCACACACCCAGAGACGGCTGCGCGAGGAGGAGTCCCTAATAGACCACCTTAGTGATAGACATTATGTTGGCACACACCCAGAGACGGCGGCGCGAGGAGGAGTCCCTAATAGACCACCTTAGTGATAGACATTATGTTGGCACACACCCAGAGACGGCGGCGCGAGGAAGAGTCCCTAATAGACCACCTTAGTGATAGACATTATGTTGGCACACACCCAGAGACGGCGGCGCGAGGAGGAGTCCCTAATAGACCACCTTAGTGATAGACATTATGTTGGCACACACCCAGAGACGGCGGCGCGAGGAGGAGTCCCTAATAGACCACCTTAGTGATAGACATTATGTTGGCACACACCCAGAGACGGCGGCGCGAGGAGGAGTCCCTAATAGACCACCTTAGTGATAGACATTATGTTGGCACACACCCAGAGACGGCGGCGCGGGGAGGAGTCCCTAATAGACCACCTTAGTGATAGACATTATGTTGGCACACACCCAGAGACGGCGGCGCGAGGAGGAGTCCCTAATAGACCACCTTAGTGATAGACATTATGTTGGCACACACACACAGAGACGGCGGCGCGGGAGGAGTCCCTAATAGACCACCTTAGTGATAGACATTATGTTGGCACACACCCAGAGACGGCGGCGCGAGGAGGAGTCCCTAATAGAACACCTTAGTGATAGACATTATGTTGGCACACACACAGAGACGGCGGCGCGAGGAGGAGTCCCTAATAGACCACCTTAGTGATAGACATTATGTTGGCACACACCCAGAGACGGCGGCGCGAGGAAGAGTCCCTAATAGACCACCTTAGTGATAGACATTATGTTGGCACACACCCAGAGACGGCGGCGCGAAGAGGAGTCCCTAATAGACCACCTTAGTGATAGACATTATGTTGGCACACACCCAGAGACGGCGGCGCGAGGAGGAGTCCCTAATAGACCACCTTAGTGATAGACATTATGTTGGCACACACCCAGAGACGGCGGCGCGAGGAGGAGTCCCTAATAGACCACCTTAGTGATAGACATTATGTTGGCACACACCCAGAGACGGCGGCGCGGGGAGGCGTCCCTAATAGACCACCTTAGTGATAGACATTATGTTGGCACACACCCAGAGACGGCGGCGGGAAGAGGAGTCCCTAATAGACCACCTTAGTGATAGACATTATGTTGGCACACACACAGAGACGGCGGCGCGAGGAGGAGTCCCTAATAGACCACCTTAGTGATAGACATTATGTTGGCACACACCCAGAGACGGCGGCGCGAGGAGGAGTCCCTAATAGAACACCTTAGTGATAGACATTATGTTGGCACACACCCAGAGACGGCGGCGCGAGGAGGAGTCCCTAATAGACCACCTTAGTGATAGACATTATGTTGGCACACACCCAGAGACGGCGGCGCGGGGAGGAGTCCCTAATAGACCACCTTAGTGATAGACATTATGTTGGCACACACACAGAGACGGCGGCGCGAGGAGGAGTCCCTAATAGACCATCTTAGTGATAGACATTATGTTGGCACACACCCAGAGAGGGAGGCGCGAGGAGGAGTCCCTAATAGACCACCTTAGTGATAGACATTATGTTGGCACACACCCAGAGACGGCGGCGCGGGGAGGAGTCCCTAATAGACCACCTTAGTGATAGACATTATGTTGGCACACACACAGAGAGGGAGGCGCGAGGAGGAGTCCCTAATAGACCACCTTAGTGATAGACATTATGTTGGCACACACCCAGAGACGGCGGCGCGAGGAGGAGTCCCTAATAGACCACCTTAGTGATAGACATTATGTTGGCACACACCCAGAGACGGCGGCGCGAGGAGGAGTCCCTAATAGACCACCTTAGTGATAGACATTATGTTGGCACACACCCAGAGACGGCGGCGCGGGGAGGAGTCCCTAATAGACCACCTTAGTGATAGACATTATGTTGGCACACACACAGAGACGGCGGCGCGAGGAGGAGTCCCTAATAGACCATCTTAGTGATAGACATTATGTTGGCACACACCCAGAGACGGCGGCGCGAGGAGGAGTCCCTAATAGACCACCTTAGTGATAGACATTATGTTGGCACACACCCAGAGACGGCGGCGCGAGGAGGAGTCCCTAATAGACCACCTTAGTGATAGACATTATGTTGGCACACACCCAGAGACGGCGGCGCGAGGAAGAGTCCCTAATAGACCACCTTAGTGATAGACATTATGTTGGCACACACCCAGAGACGGCGGCGCGGGGAGGAGTCCCTAATAGACCACCTTAGTGATAGACATTATGTTGGCACACACACAGAGACGGCGGCGCGAGGAGGAGTCCCTAATAGACCATCTTAGTGATAGACATTATGTTGGCACACACCCAGAGAGGGAGGCGCGAGGAGGAGTCCCTAATAGACCACCTTAGTGATAGACATTATGTTGGCACACACCCAGAGACGGCGGCGCGGGGAGGAGTCCCTAATAGACCACCTTAGTGATAGACATTATGTTGGCACACACACAGAGAGGGAGGCGCGAGGAGGAGTCCCTAATAGACCACCTTAGTGATAGACATTATGTTGGCACACACCCAGAGACGGCGGCGCGAGGAGGAGTCCCTAATAGACCACCTTAGTGATAGACATTATGTTGGCACACACCCAGAGACGGCGGCGCGAGGAGGAGTCCCTAATAGACCACCTTAGTGATAGACATTATGTTGGCACACACCCAGAGACGGCGGCGCGGGGAGGAGTCCCTAATAGACCACCTTAGTGATAGACATTATGTTGGCACACACACAGAGAGGGAGGCGCGAGGAGGAGTCCCTAATAGACCACCTTAGTGATAGACATTATGTTGGCACACACCCAGAGACGGCGGCGCGAGGAGGAGTCCCTAATAGACCACCTTAGTGATAGACATTATGTTGGCACACACCCAGAGACGGCGGCGCGAGGAGGAGTCCCTAATAGACCACCTTAGTGATAGACATTATGTTGGCACACACACACAGAGACGGCGGCGCGGGGAGGAGTCCCTAATAGACCACCTTAGTGATAGACATTATGTTGGCACACACCCAGAGACGGCGGCGCGAGGAGGAGTCCCTAATAGAACACCTTAGTGATAGACATTATGTTGGCACACACACAGAGACGGCGGCGCGAGGAGGAGTCCCTAATAGACCACCTTAGTGATAGACATTATGTTGGCACACACCCAGAGACGGCGGCGCGAGGAGGAGTCCCTAATAGACCACCTTAGTGATAGACATTATGTTGGCACACACCCAGAGACGGCGGCGCGAGGAGGAGTCCCTAATAGACCACCTTAGTGATAGACATTATGTTGGCACACACCCAGAGACGGCGGCGCGAGGAGGAGTCCCTAATAGACCACCTTAGTGATAGACATTATGTTGGCACACACCCAGAGACGGCGGCGCGAGGAGGAGTCCCTAATAGACCACCTTAGTGATAGACATTATGTTGGCACACACCCAGAGACGGCGGCGCGGGGAGGAGTCCCTAATAGACCACCTTAGTGATAGACATTATGTTGGCACACACACAGAGACGGCGGCGCGAGGAGGAGTCCCTAATAGACCATCTTAGTGATAGACATTATGTTGGCACACACCCAGAGAGGGAGGCGCGAGGAGGAGTCCCTGATAGACCACCTTAGTGATAGACATTATGTTGGCACACACCCAGAGACGGCGGCGCGGGGAGGAGTCCCTAATAGACCACCTTAGTGATAGACATTATGTTGGCACACACACAGAGAGGGAGGCGCGAGGAGGAGTCCCTAATAGACCACCTTAGTGATAGACATTATGTTGGCACACACCCAGAGACGGCGGCGCGAGGAGGAGTCCCTAATAGACCACCTTAGTGATAGACATTATGTTGGCACACACACAGAGACGGCGGCGCGAGGAGGAGTCCCTAATAGACCACCTTAGTGATAGACATTATGTTGGCACACACCCAGAGACGGCGGCGCGGGAGGAGTCCCTAATAGACCACCTTAGTGATAGACATTATGTTGGCACACACCCAGAGACGGCGGCGCGAGGAGGAGTCCCTAATAGACCACCTTAGTGATAGACATTATGTTGGCACACACCCAGAGACGGCGGCGCGAGGAGGAGTCCCTAATAGACCACCTTAGTGATAGACATTATGTTGGCACACACCCAGAGACGGCGGCGCGAGGAGGAGTCCCTAATAGACCACCTTAGTGATAGACATTATGTTGGCACACACCCAGAGACGGCGGCGCGAGGAAGAGTCCCTAATAGACCACCTTAGTGATAGACATTATGTTGGCACACACCCAGAGACGGCGGCGCGGGGAGGAGTCCCTAATAGACCACCTTAGTGATAGACATTATGTTGGCACACACACAGAGACGGCGGCGCGAGGAGGAGTCCCTAATAGACCATCTTAGTGATAGACATTATGTTGGCACACACCCAGAGAGGGAGGCGCGAGGAGGAGTCCCTAATAGACCACCTTAGTGATAGACATTATGTTGGCACACACCCAGAGACGGCGGCGCGGGGAGGAGTCCCTAATAGACCACCTTAGTGATAGACATTATGTTGGCACACACACAGAGAGGGAGGCGCGAGGAGGAGTCCCTAATAGACCACCTTAGTGATAGACATTATGTTGGCACACACCCAGAGACGGCGGCGCGAGGAGGAGTCCCTAATAGACCACCTTAGTGATAGACATTATGTTGGCACACACCCAGAGACGGCGGCGCGAGGAGGAGTCCCTAATAGACCACCTTAGTGATAGACATTATGTTGGCACACACCCAGAGACGGCGGCGCGGGGAGGAGTCCCTAATAGACCACCTTAGTGATAGACATTATGTTGGCACACACACAGAGAGGGAGGCGCGAGGAGGAGTCCCTAATAGACCACCTTAGTGATAGACATTATGTTGGCACACACCCAGAGACGGCGGCGCGAGGAGGAGTCCCTAATAGACCACCTTAGTGATAGACATTATGTTGGCACACACCCAGAGACGGCGGCGCGAGGAGGAGTCCCTAATAGACCACCTTAGTGATAGACATTATGTTGGCACACACACACAGAGACGGCGGCGCGGGGAGGAGTCCCTAATAGACCACCTTAGTGATAGACATTATGTTGGCACACACCCAGAGACGGCGGCGCGAGGAGGAGTCCCTAATAGAACACCTTAGTGATAGACATTATGTTGGCACACACACAGAGACGGCGGCGCGAGGAGGAGTCCCTAATAGACCACCTTAGTGATAGACATTATGTTGGCACACACCCAGAGACGGCGGCGCGAGGAGGAGTCCCTAATAGACCACCTTAGTGATAGACATTATGTTGGCACACACCCAGAGACGGCGGCGCGAGGAGGAGTCCCTAATAGACCACCTTAGTGATAGACATTATGTTGGCACACACCCAGAGACGGCGGCGCGAGGAGGAGTCCCTAATAGACCACCTTAGTGATAGACATTATGTTGGCACACACCCAGAGACGGCGGCGCGAGGAGGAGTCCCTAATAGACCACCTTAGTGATAGACATTATGTTGGCACACACCCAGAGACGGCGGCGCGGGGAGGAGTCCCTAATAGACCACCTTAGTGATAGACATTATGTTGGCACACACACAGAGACGGCGGCGCGAGGAGGAGTCCCTAATAGACCATCTTAGTGATAGACATTATGTTGGCACACACCCAGAGAGGGAGGCGCGAGGAGGAGTCCCTGATAGACCACCTTAGTGATAGACATTATGTTGGCACACACCCAGAGACGGCGGCGCGGGGAGGAGTCCCTAATAGACCACCTTAGTGATAGACATTATGTTGGCACACACACAGAGAGGGAGGCGCGAGGAGGAGTCCCTAATAGACCACCTTAGTGATAGACATTATGTTGGCACACACCCAGAGACGGCGGCGCGAGGAGGAGTCCCTAATAGACCACCTTAGTGATAGACATTATGTTGGCACACACACAGAGACGGCGGCGCGAGGAGGAGTCCCTAATAGACCACCTTAGTGATAGACATTATGTTGGCACACACCCAGAGACGGCGGCGCGGGGAGGAGTCCCTAATAGACCACCTTAGTGATAGACATTATGTTGGCACACACACAGAGAGGGAGGCGCGAGGAGGAGTCCCTAATAGACCACCTTAGTGATAGACATTATGTTGGCACACACCCAGAGACGGCGGCGCGAGGAGGAGTCCCTAATAGACCACCTTAGTGATAGACATTATGTTGGCACACACCCAGAGACGGCGGCGCGGGGGGGAGTCCCTAATAGACCACCTTAGTGATAGACATTATGTTGGCACACACACACAGAGACGGCGGCGCGGGGAGGAGTCCCTAATAGACCACCTTAGTGATAGACATTATGTTGGCACACACCCAGAGACGGCGGCGCGAGGAGGAGTCCCTAATAGACCACCTTAGTGATAGACATTATGTTGGCACACACACAGAGACGGCGGCGCGAGGAGGAGTCCCTAATAGACCACCTTAGTGATAGACATTATGTTGGCACACACCCAGAGACGGCGGCGCGAGGAGGAGTCCCTAATAGACCACCTTAGTGATAGACATAATGTTGGCACACACCCAGAGACGGCGGCGCGAGGAAGAGTCCCTAATAGACCACCTTAGTGATAGACATTATGTTGGCACACACCCAGAGACGGCGGCGCGAGGAGGAGTCCCTAATAGACCACCTTAGTGATAGACATTATGTTGGCACACACCCAGAGACGGCGGCGCGGGGAGGAGTCCCTAATAGACCACCTTAATGATAGACATTATGTTGGCACACACCCAGAGACGGCGGCGCGAGGAGGAGTCCCTAATAGACCACCTTAGTGATAGACATTATGTTGGCACACACCCAGAGACGGCGGCGCGAGGAGGAGTCCCTAATAGACCACCTTAGTGATAGACATTATGTTGGCACACACCCAGAGACGGCGGCGCGAGGAGGAGTCCCTAATAGACCACCTTAGTGATAGACATTATGTTGGCACACACCCAGAGACGGCGGCGCGAGGAGGAGTCCCTAATAGACCACCTTAGTGATAGACATTATGTTGACACACACCCAGAGACGGCGGCGCGAGGAGGAGTCCCTAATAGACCACCTTAGTGATATACATTATGTTGACACACACCCAGAGACGGCGGCGCGGGGAGGAGTCCCTAATAGACCACCTTAGTGATAGACATTATGTTGACACACACCCAGAGACGGCGGCGCGGGGAGGAGTCCCTAATAGACCACCTTAGTGATAGACATTATGTTGGCACACACCCAGAGACGGCGGCGCGAGGAGGAGTCCCTAATAGACCACCTTAGTGATAGACATTATGTTGGCACACACCCAGAGACGGCGGCGCGAGGAGGAGTCCCTAATAGACCACCTTAGTGATAGACATTATGTGGGCACACACCCAGAGACGGCGGCGGGAGGAGGAGTCCCTAATAGACCACCTTAGTGATAGACATTATGTTGGCACACACCCAGAGACGGCGGCGCGAGGAGGAGTCCCTAATAGACCACCTTAGTGATAGACATTATGTTGGCACACACCCAGAGACGGCGGCGCGAGGTGGAGTCCCTAATAGACCATCTTAGTGATAGACATTATGTTGGCACACACCCAGAGACGGCGGCGCGGGGAGGAGTCCCTAATAGACCACCTTAGTGATAGACATTATGTTGGCACACACCCAGAGGACGGCGGCGCGAGGAGGAGTCCCTAATAGACCACCTTAGTGATAGACATTATGTTGGCACACACCCAGAGACGGCGGCGCGAGGAGGAGTCCCTAATAGACCACCTTAGTGATAGACATTATGTTGGCACACACCCAGAGACGGCGGCGCGAGGCGGAGTCCCTAATAGACCACCTTAGTGATAGACATTATGTTGGCACACACCCAGAGACAGGGGCGCGAGGAGGAGTCCCTAATAGACCACCTTAGTGATAGACATTATGTTGGCACACACACAGAGACGGCGGCGCGAGGAGGAGTCCCTAATAGACCACCTTAGTGATAGACATTATGTTGGCACACACCCAGAGACGGCGGCGCGGGGGGAGTCCCTAATAGACCACCTTAGTGATAGACATTATGTTGGCACACACACAGAGACGGCGGCGCGAGGAGGAGTCCCTAATAGACCACCTTAGTGATAGACATTATGTTGGCACACACCCAGAGACGGCGGCGCGAGGAGGAGTCCCTAATAGACCACCTTAGTGATAGACATTATGTTGGCACACACCCAGAGACGGCGGCGCGAGGAGGAGTCCCTAATAGACCACCTTAGTGATAGACATTATGTTGGCACACACCCAGAGACGGCGGCGCGGGGAGGAGTCCCTAATAGACCACCTTAGTGATAGACATTATGTTGGCACACACACAGAGACGGCGGCGCGAGGAGGAGTCCCTAATAGACCATCTTAGTGATAGACATTATGTTGGCACACACCCAGAGAGGGAGGCGCGAGGAGGAGTCCCTAATAGACCACCTTAGTGATAGACATTATGTTGGCACACACCCAGAGACGGCGGCGCGGGGAGGAGTCCCTAATAGACCACCTTAGTGATAGACATTATGTTGGCACACACACAGAGACGGCGGCGCGAGGAGGAGTCCCTAATAGACCACCTTAGTGATAGACATTATGTTGGCACACACCCAGAGACGGCGGCGCGGGGAGGAGTCCCTAATAGACCACCTTAGTGATAGACATTATGTTGGCGCACACACAGAGAGGGAGGCGCGAGGAGGAGTCCCTAATAGACCACCTTAGTGATAGACATTATGTTGGCACACACACAGAGAGGGAGGCGCGAGGAGGAGTCCCTAATAGACCACCTTAGTGATAGACATTATGTTGGCACACACCCAGAGACGGCGGCGCGAGGAGGAGTCCCTAATAGACCACCTTAGTGATAGACATTATGTTGGCACACACACAGAGACGGCGGCGCGAGGAGGAGTCCCTAATAGACCACCTTAGTGATAGACATTATGTTGGCACACACCCAGAGACGGCGGCGCGGGGAGGAGTCCCTAATAGACCACCTTAGTGATAGACATTATGTTGGCACACACACAGAGAGGGAGGCGCGAGGAGGAGTCCCTAATAGACCACCTTAGTGATAGACATTATGTTGGCACACACCCAGAGACGGCGGCGCGAGGAGGAGTCCCTAATAGACCACCTTAGTGATAGACATTATGTTGGCACACACCCAGAGACGGCGGCGCGGGGGGGAGTCCCTAATAGACCACCTTAGTGATAGACATTATGTTGGCACACACACACAGAGACGGCGGCGCGGGGAGGAGTCCCTAATAGACCACCTTAGTGATAGACATTATGTTGGCACACACCCAGAGACGGCGGCGCGAGGAGGAGTCCCTAATAGAACACCTTAGTGATAGACATTATGTTGGCACACACACAGAGACGGCGGCGCGAGGAGGAGTCCCTAATAGACCACCTTAGTGATAGACATTATGTTGGCACACACCCAGAGACGGCGGCGCGAGGAGGAGTCCCTAATAGACCACCTTAGTGATAGACATTATGTTGGCACACACCCAGAGACGGCGGCGCGGGGAGGAGTCCCTAATAGACCACCTTAATGATAGACATTATGTTGGCACACACCCAGAGACGGCGGCGCGAGGAGGAGTCCCTAATAGACCACCTTAGTGATAGACATTATGTTGGCACACACCCAGAGACGGCGGCGCGAGGAGGAGTCCCTAATAGACCACCTTAGTGATAGACATTATGTTGGCACACACCCAGAGACGGCGGCGCGAGGAGGAGTCCCTAATAGACCACCTTAGTGATAGACATTATGTTGGCACACACCCAGAGACGGCGGCGCGAGGAGGAGTCCCTAATAGACCACCTTAGTGATAGACATTATGTTGACACACACCCAGAGACGGCGGCGCGAGGAGGAGTCCCTAATAGACCACCTTAGTGATATACATTATGTTGACACACACCCAGAGACGGCGGCGCGGGGAGGAGTCCCTAATAGACCACCTTAGTGATAGACATTATGTTGACACACACCCAGAGACGGCGGCGCGGGGAGGAGTCCCTAATAGACCACCTTAGTGATAGACATTATGTTGGCACACACCCAGAGACGGCGGCGCGAGGAGGAGTCCCTAATAGACCACCTTAGTGATAGACATTATGTTGGCACACACCCAGAGACGGCGGCGCGAGGAGGAGTCCCTAATAGACCACCTTAGTGATAGACATTATGTGGGCACACACCCAGAGACGGCGGCGGGAGGAGGAGTCCCTAATAGACCACCTTAGTGATAGACATTATGTTGGCACACACCCAGAGACGGCGGCGCGATGAGGAGTCCCTAATAGACCACCTTAGTGATAGACATTATGTTGGCACACACCCAGAGACGGCGGCGCGAGGTGGAGTCCCTAATAGACCATCTTAGTGATAGACATTATGTTGGCACACACCCAGAGACGGCGGCGCGGGGAGGAGTCCCTAATAGACCACCTTAGTGATAGACATTATGTTGGCACACACCCAGAGACGGCGGCGCGAGGAGGAGTCCCTAATAGACCACCTTAGTGATAGACATTATGTTGGCACACACCCAGAGACGGCGGCGCGAGGAGGAGTCCCTAATAGACCACCTTAGTGATAGACATTATGTTGGCACACACCCAGAGACGGCGGCGCGAGGCGGAGTCCCTAATAGACCACCTTAGTGATAGACATTATGTTGGCACACACCCAGAGACAGGGGCGCGAGGAGGAGTCCCTAATAGACCACCTTAGTGATAGACATTATGTTGGCACACACACAGAGACGGCGGCGCGAGGAGGAGTCCCTAATAGACCACCTTAGTGATAGACATTATGTTGGCACACACCCAGAGACGGCGGCGCGGGGGGGAGTCCCTAATAGACCACCTTAGTGATAGACATTATGTTGGCACACACACAGAGACGGCGGCGCGAGGAGGAGTCCCTAATAGACCACCTTAGTGATAGACATTATGTTGGCACACACCCAGAGACGGCGGCGCGAGGAGGAGTCCCTAATAGACCACCTTAGTGATAGACATTATGTTGGCACACACACAGAGACGGCGGCGCGAGGAGGAGTCCCTAATAGACCACCTTAGTGATAGACATTATGTTGGCACACACCCAGAGACGGCGGCGCGGGGAGGAGTCCCTAATAGACCACCTTAGTGATAGACATTATGTTGGCACACACACAGAGACGGCGGCGCGAGGAGGAGTCCCTAATAGACCACCTTAGTGATAGACATTATGTTGGCACACACCCAGAGACGGCGGCGCGAGGAGGAGTCCCTAATAGACCACCTTAGTGATAGACATTATGTTGGCACACACCCAGAGACGGCGGCGCGGGGAGGAGTCCCTAATAGACCACCTTAGTGATAGACATTATGTTGGCACACACCCAGAGACGGCGGCGCGAGGAGGAGTCCCTAATAGACCACCTTAGTGATAGACATTATGTTGGCACACACACAGAGACGGCGGCGCGAGGAGGAGTCCCTAATAGACTACCTTAGTGATAGACATTATGTTGGCACACACCCAGAGACGGCGGCGCGAGGAGGAGTCCCTAATAGACCACCTTAGTGATAGACATTATGTTGGCACACACCCAGAGACGGCGGCGCGAGGAGGAGTCCCTAATAGACCACCTTAGTGATAGACATTATGTTGGCACACACACAGAGACGGCGGCGCGAGGAGGAGTCCCTAATAGACCACCTTAGTGATAGACATTATGTTGGCACACACCCAGAGACGGCGGCGCGAGGTGGAGTCCCTAATAGACCACCTTAGTGATAGACATTATGTTGGCACACACCCAGAGACGGCGGCGCGAGGAGGAGTCCCTAATAGACCACCTTAGTGATAGACATTATGTTGGCACACACCCAGAGACGGCGGCGCGAGGAGGAGTCCCTAATAGACCACCTTAGTGATAGACATTATGTTGGCACACACCCAGAGACGGCGGCGCGAGGAGGAGTCCCTAATAGACCACCTTAGTGATAGACATTATGTTGGCACACACACAGAGACGGCGGCGCGAGGAGGAGTCCCTAATAGACCACCTTAGTGATAGACATTATGTTGGCACACACCCAGAGACGGCGGCGCGAGGAGGAGTCCCTAATAGCCACCTTAGTGATAGACATTATGTTGGCACACACCCAGAGACGGCGGCGCGAGGAGGAGTCCCTAATAGACCACCTTAGTGATAGACATTATGTTGGCACACACCCAGAGACGGCGGCGCGAGGAGGAGTCCCTAATAGACCACCTTAGTGATGGACATTATGTTGGCACACACCCAGAGACGGCGGCGCGAGGAGGAGTCCCTAATAGACCACCTTAGTGATAGACATTATGTTGGCACACACCCAGAGACGGCGGCGCGAGGAGGAGTCCCTAATAGACCACCTTAGTGATAGACATTATGTTGGCACACACCCAGAGACGGCGGCGCGAGGAGGAGTCCCTAATAGACCACCTTAGTGATAGACATTATGTTGGCACACACCCAGAGACGGCGGCGCGAGGAGGAGTCCCTAATAGACCACCTTAGTGATAGACATTATGTTGGCACACACCCAGAGACGGCGGCGCGAGGAGGAGTCCCTAATAGACCACCTTAGTGATAGACATTATGTTGGCACACACCCAGAGACGGCGGCGCGAGGAGGAGTCCCTAATAGACCACCTTAGTGATAGACATTATGTTGGCACACACCCAGAGACGGCGGCGCGAGGAGGAGTCCCTAATAGACCACCTTAGTGATAGACATTATGTTGGCACACACCCAGAGACGGCGGCGCGAGGAGGAGTCCCTAATAGACCACCTTAGTGATAGACATTATGTTGGCACACACCCAGAGACGGCGGCGCGAGGAGGAGTCCCTAATAGACCACCTTAGTGATAGACATTATGTTGGCACACACCCAGAGACGGCGGCGCGAGGAGGAGTCCCTAATAGACCACCTTAGTGATAGACATTATGTTGGCACACACCCAGAGACGGCGGCGCGAGGAGGAGTCCCTAATAGACCACCTTAGTGATAGACATTATGTTGGCACACACCCAGAGACGGCGGCGCGAGGAGGAGTCCCTAATAGACCACCTTAGTGATAGACATTATGTTGGCACACACCCAGAGACGGCGGCGCGAGGAGGAGTCCCTAATAGACCACCTTAGTGATAGACATTATGTTGGCACACACCCAGAGACGGCGGCGCGAGGAGGAGTCCCTAATAGACCACCTTAGTGATAGACATTATGTTGGCACACACCCAGAGACGGCGGCGCGAGGAGGAGTCCCTAATAGACCACCTTAGTGATAGACATTATGTTGGCACACACCCAGAGACGGCGGCGCGAGGAGGAGTCCCTAATAGACCACCTTAGTGATAGACATTATGTTGGCACACACCCAGAGACGGCGGCGCGAGGAGGAGTCCCTAATAGACCACCTTAGTGATAGACATTATGTTGGCACACACACAGAGACGGCGGCGCGAGGAGGAGTCCCTAATAGACCACCTTAGTGATAGACATTATGTTGGCACACACCCAGAGACGGCGGCGCGAGGAGGAGTCCCTAATAGACCACCTTAGTGATAGACATTATGTTGGCACACACCCAGAGACGGCGGCGCGAGGAGGAGTCCCTAATAGACCACCTTAGTGATAGACATTATGTTGGCACACACCCAGAGACGGCGGCGCGAGGAGGAGTCCCTAATAGACCACCTTAGTGATAGACATTATGTTGGCACACACCCAGAGACGGCGGCGCGAGGAGGAGTCCCTAATAGACCACCTTAGTGATAGACATTATGTTGGCACACACCCAGAGACGGCGGCGCGAGGAGGAGTCCCTAATAGACCACCTTAGTGATAGACATTATGTTGGCACACACCCAGAGACGGCGGCGCGAGGAGGAGTCCCTAATAGACCACCTTAGTGATAGACATTATGTTGGCACACACCCAGAGACGGCGGCGCGAGGAGGAGTCCCTAATAGACCACCTTAGTGATAGACATTATGTTGGCACACACCCAGAGACGGCGGCGCGAGGAGGAGTCCCTAATAGACCACCTTAGTGATAGACATTATGTTGGCACACACCCAGAGACGGCGGCGCGAGGAGGAGTCCCTAATAGACCACCTTAGTGATAGACATTATGTTGGGCACACACCCAGAGACGGCGGCGCGAGGAGGAGTCCCTAATAGACCACCTTAGTGATAGACATTATGTTGGCACACACCCAGAGACGGCGGCGCGAGGAGGAGTCCCTAATAGACCACCTTAGTGATAGACATTATGTTGGCACACACCCAGAGACGGCGGCGCGAGGAGGAGTCCCTAATAGACCACCTTAGTGATAGACATTTTATGTTGGCACACACCCAGAGACGGCGGCGCGAGGAGGAGTCCCTAATAGACCACCTTAGTGATAGACATTATGTTGGCACACACCCAGAGACGGCGGCGCGAGGAGGAGTCCCTAATAGACCACCTTAGTGATAGACATTATGTTGGCACACACCCAGAGACGGCGGCGCGAGGAGGAGTCCCTAATAGACCACCTTAGTGATAGACATTATGTTGGCACACACCCAGAGACGGCGGCGCGAGGAGGAGTCCCTAATAGACCACCTTAGTGATAGACATTATGTTGGCACACACCCAGAGACGGCGGCGCGAGGAGGAGTCCCTAATAGACCACCTTAGTGATAGACATTATGTTGGCACACACCCAGAGACGGCGGCGCGAGGAGGAGTCCCTAATAGACCACCTTAGTGATAGACATTATGTTGGCACACACCCAGAGACGGCGGCGCGAGGAGGAGTCCCTAATAGACCACCTTAGTGATAGACATTATGTTGGCACACACCCAGAGACGGCGGCGCGAGGAGGAGTCCCTAATAGACCACCTTAGTGATAGACATTATGTTGGCACACACCCAGAGACGGCGGCGCGAGGAGGAGTCCCTAATAGACCACCTTAGTGATAGACATTATGTTGGCACACACCCAGAGACGGCGGCGCGAGGAGGAGTCCCTAATAGACCACCTTAGTGATAGACATTATGTTGGCACACACCCAGAGACGGCGGCGCGAGGAGGAGTCCCTAATAGACCACCTTAGTGATAGACATTATGTTGGCACACACCCAGAGACGGCGGCGCGAGGAGGAGTCCCTAATAGACCACCTTAGTGATAGACATTATGTTGGCACACACCCAGAGACGGCGGCGCGAGGAGGAGTCCCTAATAGACCACCTTAGTGATAGACATTATGTTGGCACACACCCAGAGACGGCGGCGCGAGGAGGAGTCCCTAATAGACCACCTTAGTGATAGACATTATGTTGGCACACACCCAGAGACGGCGGCGCGAGGAGGAGTCCCTAATAGACCACCTTAGTGATAGACATTATGTTGGCACACACCCAGAGACGGCGGCGCGAGGAGGAGTCCCTAATAGACCACCTTAGTGATAGACATTATGTTGGCACACACCCAGAGACGGCGGCGCGAGGAGGAGTCCCTAATAGACCACCTTAGTGATAGACATTATGTTGGCACACACCCAGAGACGGCGGCGCGAGGAGGAGTCCCTAATAGACCACCTTAGTGATAGACATTATGTTGGCACACACCCAGAGACGGCGGCGCGAGGAGGAGTCCCTAATAGACCACCTTAGTGATAGACATTATGTTGGCACACACCCAGAGACGGCGGCGCGAGGAGGAGTCCCTAATAGACCACCTTAGTGATAGACATTATGTTGGCACACACCCAGAGACGGCGGCGCGAGGAGGAGTCCCTAATAGACCACCTTAGTGATAGACATTATGTTGGCACACACCCAGAGACGGCGGCGCGAGGAGGAGTCCCTAATAGACCACCTTAGTGATAGACATTATGTTGGCACACACCCAGAGACGGCGGCGCGAGGAGGAGTCCCTAATAGACCACCTTAGTGATAGACATTATGTTGGCACACACCCAGAGACGGCGGCGCGGGGAGGAGTCCCTAATAGACCACCTTAGTGATAGACATTATGTTGGCACACACCCAGAGACGGCGGCGCGAGGAGGAGTCCCTAATAGACCACCTTAGTGATAGACATTATGTTGGCACACACCCAGAGACGGCGGCGCGAGGAGGAGTCCCTAATAGACCACCTTAGTGATAGACATTATGTTGGCACACACCCAGAGACGGCGGCGCGGGGAGGAGTCCCTAATAGACCACCTTAGTGATAGACATTATGTTGGCACACACACAGAGAGGGCGGCGCGAGGAGGAGTCCCTAATAGACCACCTTAGTGATAGACATTATGTTGGCACACACCCAGAGACGGCGGCGCGAGGAGGAGTCCCTAATAGACCACCTTAGTGATAGACATTATGTTGGCACACACCCAGAGACAGCGGCGCGAGGAGGAGTCCCTAATAGACCACCTTAGTGATAGACATTATGTTGGCACACACCCAGAGACGGCGGCGCGAGGAGGAGTCCCTAATAGACCACCTTAGTGATAGACATTATGTTGGCACACACCCAGAGAGGGCGGCGCGAGGAGGAGTCCCTAATAGACCACCTTAGTGATAGACATTATGTTGGCACACACCCAGAGACGCCGGCGCGAGGAGGAGTCCCTAATAGACCACCTTAGTGATTGACATTATGTTGGCACACACACAGAGACGGCGGCGCGAGGAGGAGTCCCTAATAGACCACCTTAGTGATAGACATTATGTTGGCACACACCCAGAGACGGCGGCGCGAGGAGGAGTCCCTAATAGACCACCTTAGTGATAGACATTATGTTGGCACACACCCAGAGACGGCGGCGCGAGGAGGAGTCCCTAATAGACCACCTTAGTGATAGACATTATGTTGGCACACACCCAGAGACGGCGGCGCGAGGAGGAGTCCCTAATAGACCACCTTAGTGATAGACATTATGTTGGCACACACCCAGAGACGGCGGCGCGAGGAGGAGTCCCTAATAGACCACCTTAGTGATAGACATTATGTTGGCACACACCCAGAGACGGCGGCGCGAGGAGGAGTCCCTAATAGACCACCTTAGTGATAGACATTATGTTGGCACACACCCAGAGACGGCGGCGCGAGGAGGAGTCCCTAATAGACCACCTTAGTGATAGACATTATGTTGGCACACACCCAGAGACGGCGGCGCGAGGGGGAGTCCCTAATAGACCACCTTAGTGATAGACATTATGTTGGCACACACCCAGAGACGGCGGCGCGAGGAGGAGTCCCTAATAGACCACCTTAGTGATAGACATTATGTTGGCACACACCCAGAGACGGCGGCGCGAGGAGGAGTCCCTAATAGACCACCTTAGTGATAGACATTATGTTGGGCACACACCCAGAGACGGCGGCGCGAGGAGGAGTCCCTAATAGACCACCTTAGTGATAGACATTATGTTGGCACACACCCAGAGACGGCGGCGCGAGGAGGAGTCCCTAATAGACCACCTTAGTGATAGACATTATGTTGGCACACACCCAGAGACGGCGGCGCGAGGAGGAGTCCCTAATAGACCACCTTAGTGATAGATATTATGTTGGCACACACCCAGAGACGGCGGCGCGAGGAGGAGTCCCTAATAGACCACCTTAGTGATAGACATTATGTTGGCACACACCCAGAGACGGCGGCGCGAGGAGGAGTCCCTAATAGACCACCTTAGTGATAGACATTATGTTGGCACACACCCAGAGACGGCGGCGCGAGGAGGAGTCCCTAATAGACCACCTTAGTGATAGACATTATGTTGGCACACACCCAGAGACGGCGGCGCGAGGAGGAGTCCCTAATAGACCACCTTAGTGATAGACATTATGTTGGCACACACCCAGAGACGGCGGCGCGAGGAGGAGTCCCTAATAGACCACCTTAGTGATAGACATTATGTTGGCACACACCCAGAGACGGCGGCGCGAGGAGGAGTCCCTAATAGACCACCTTAGTGATAGACATTATGTTGGCACACACCCAGAGACGGCGGCGCGAGGAGGAGTCCCTAATAGACCACCTTAGTGATAGACATTATGTTGGCACACACCCAGAGACGGCGGCGCGAGGAGGAGTCCCTAATAGACCACCTTAGTGATAGACATTATGTTGGCACACACCCAGAGACGGCGGCGCGAGGAGGAGTCCCTAATAGACCACCTTAGTGATAGACATTATGTTGGCACACACCCAGAGACGGCGGCGCGAGGAGGAGTCCCTAATAGACCACCTTAGTGATAGACATTATGTTGGCACACACCCAGAGACGGCGGCGCGAGGAGGAGTCCCTAATAGACCACCTTAGTGATAGACATTATGTTGGCACACACCCAGAGACGGCGGCGCGAGGAGGAGTCCCTAATAGACCACCTTAGTGATAGACATTATGTTGGCACACACCCAGAGACGGCGGCGCGAGGAGGAGTCCCTAATAGACCACCTTAGTGATAGACATTATGTTGGCACACACCCAGAGACGGCGGCGCGAGGAGGAGTCCCTAATAGACCACCTTAGTGATAGACATTATGTTGGCACACACCCAGAGACGGCGGCGCGAGGAGGAGTCCCTAATAGACCACCTTAGTGATAGACATTATGTTGGCACACACCCAGAGACGGCGGCGCGAGGAGGAGTCCCTAATAGACCACCTTAGTGATAGACATTATGTTGGCACACACCCAGAGACGGCGGCGCGAGGAGGAGTCCCTAATAGACCACCTTAGTGATAGACATTATGTTGGCACACACCCAGAGACGGCGGCGCGAGGAGGAGTCCCTAATAGACCACCTTAGTGATAGACATTATGTTGGCACACACCCAGAGACGGCGGCGCGAGGAGGAGTCCCTAATAGACCACCTTAGTGATAGACATTATGTTGGCACACACCCAGAGACGGCGGCGCGAGGAGGAGTCCCTAATAGACCACCTTAGTGATAGACATTATGTTGGCACACACCCAGAGACGGCAGCGCGAGGAGGAGTCCCTAATAGACCACCTTAGTGATAGACATTATGTTGGCACACACCCAGAGACGGCGGCGCGAGGAGGAGTCCCTAATAGACCACCTTAGTGATAGACATTATGTTGGCACACACCCAGAGACGGCGGCGCGAGGAGGAGTCCCTAATAGACCACCTTAGTGATACACATTATGTTGGCACACACACAGAGAGGGAGACAATAGGAAGGTCAATACAGAAAGAAACCCGGTCTCTGGACGTGTTTCCACATTTGGGATTTAAACCACGCACCGGTTACTTGGGTTGGCCTGGCCGAGCAGACACTATAAAAACCGAACCAGCCACCGACTAGGCCGCTGGGTGACCCTTCAAAGCGATGTTGGGATGAACCCATGGTTATCCTCGCATTCTGTAGACAGTCGTGACGTCATTCTTCTTTGACCTGACGCGTGTTACACTAGAACTAACAGATAAACCGCCTTTGCAATAACTCACGCGCAAAGGATCCCGGGTAACCGTAGGCCGTGGGCTCGTCGTGGCCATGGCCGTAGACAAAGGTCATGAACTTGACCCGCGGGTTGGGGTGTCGCACCACGTGGGATCCCGGCTCGATCTCCAGGGTTGCTATGGACACCGTCGTGCTGCCACTGTATGTCCAGATTCCGGCATGGGTCTGGACAAAAAGAATACGGTCGTAAGTAAGCGAGTACTTTATTCACGTCCGTTGGGTCAGTACCTTAGCCGTGTTGCATGCCAGCGACAGGCAGGTCACTAAGGGAAATCCCAACTTGTCATTACAAAAATAGCGGTTTCATTGTCAACAGGAAGTACAGCCAGCTAACAATGACTGGATAAAATGTGACCTTCAACCCTATGGCCCCGTATAATATCTCGTTGCAACCAATGTGAAGCAATAAACTGACACTAACTGGGGGCAGCACCTACCTTGCCGTCGACCTGCAGCCCGTCGACCTGGGCGCTGGGGGCTACAATGGCCAGGTAGTTGGTGAAGTCGCTGATGACGCCCTTGTTGTAGAAGCGGCCCGTGCCGAAGCCCACTTGGTTGACGAAGTGGTTGGTGGGCGGCACCAGCGTCATGTAGGCGTCCGTCTTGATGTCGTCGGCCACGGCGTACCAGCCTCGGTTGTACTGCGTCACGATGCACGGCGCGCTGCACGTCACCGTCGTCATGTCCGTCGCGTCAGACACGTTGGTCTCCAAGAAGCGCCCTCTGTCGAGAGTGACACGCTCGCCCGTGGCGCCGACCGCCACTTCCGTGCTGCGTTGCGTGGCGACGACCCTGATGACGTAGCCGGCCGCCCTGTTGCGGCCCAGGATCGGGGCGACCACGAAGTTGGTGCCGAGCTCCTGGACGGGCGGGATCTGCGCCACGGCGTGGTCACAGTAGCGCACGGAGACCGGGATCTCGGCGCACTCGTGGCCGGCGAACACGGCGATGGGCTTGGTGGCGTTAATGTAGACGCCGGTCATGTCGTGCACGTCGCTCTCCATCTGGTAGATGTCGAAGGGCTGCAGCTGGATCAGGCCGCGGATCTTCTTCATGGTCGGGCCGTTCACGAAGTAGGCCTCGAGGCACGTGTCCTTGAGGGCCGCGGTGATGACGAAGGTCGAGTGGATCTCGTTGCGGACGGCGGTGGAGGGGATGAAGAACTCGGTGGCGTTCTCCGTCATGGGCAGCACGAAGAAGCCGTCCGTGGTGGCCTGCTTGGACTTGAGGGCCTGCAGACATACAGTGGGTGGAGGTCACATGGCATGTCACTACTTGGCGAGGAGGCGACCCAAGCAAACTTGTTGGTCTAATTAAACACCACTAATTGATTGATTCCCTGCCCTAGATATACAAATAATGACCGAAAGAGCAACAATACGAAAACAATTACTCCATTTACGGGGTGGACATAAATAAATGACACCATCATAATAATACAAGCCCATGATAATTTGTTTGATATAATTGTATCTCGTCAAGCTCCAGTATGTCCGTCAAATGTTGAAATAAACGGTAACCAAAAGTTCACTGACCTGAATGTCAAGGTCACAGTTGGCGGTGACACGGATTCCCTTGTTCCGGACTTTTCCGTTCTTTTCGGTGACGAGGTCGGAAGGCAAAGTCCGTCGGTAATAGTGTTTGTTGGCGGCGCTCAGGGTGACGGTCTCGTTCAGGTCCAGAAAAGGCACCTCAATTCTTAACAACGAACAACAAACATTAAACGAATAGCAATAGAATACCCCAGATAGAACGCACTTAATCCTCGGTGAAATGACAATAGCAAAATCATTCCATATTATATGGAACATTTTTTTTTCTTGTGCGGTTTCGGGTGGAGGTGGCTGGTGACGGTGTAACCGGTTGGGTCACACCCCTATCATTAGCCGATATAAAGCGGGTGGAGGTGGCGGGTGACGGTGTAACCGGTTTGGTCACACCCCTATCATTAGCCGATATAAAGCGGGTGGAGGTGATGGGTGACGGTGTAACCGGTTTGGTCACACCCCTATCATTAGCCGATATAAAGCGGGTGGGGGTGGCTGGTGACGGTGTAACCGGTTTGGTCACACCCCTATCATTAGCCGATATAAAGCGGGTGGAGGTGATGGGTGACGGTGTAACCGGTTTGGTCACACCCCTATCATTAGCCGATATAAAGCGGGTGGAGGTGGCGGGTGACGGTGTAACCGGTTTGGTCACACCCCTATCATTAGCCGATATAAAGCGGGTGGAGGTGGCGAGTGACGGTGTAACCGGTTTGGTCACACCCCTATCATTAGCCGATATAAAGCGGGTGGAGGAGGCGAGTGACGGTGTAACCGGTTGGGTCACACCCCTATCATTAGCCGATATAAAGCGGGTGGAGGTGGCGGGTGACGGTGTAACCCGTTGGGTCACACCCCTATCATTAGCCGATATAAAGCGGGTGGAGGAGGCGAGTGACGGTGTAACCGGTTTGGTCACACCCCTATCATTAGCCAATATAAAGCGGGTGGAGGTGGCGAGTGACGGTGTAACCGGTTTGGTCACACCCCTATCATTAGCCGATATAAAGCGGGTGGGGGTGGCTGGTGACGGTGTAACCGGTTTGGTCACACCCCTATCATTAGCCGATATAAAGCGGGTGGAGGTGATGGGTGACGGTGTAACCGGTTTGGTCACACCCCTATCATTAGCCGATATAAAGCGGGTGGAGGTGGCGGGTGACGGTGTAACCGGTTTGGTCACACCCCTATCATTAGCCGATATAAAGCGGGTGGAGGTGGCGAGTGACGGTGTAACCGGTTTGGTCACACCCCTATCATTAGCCGATATAAAGCGGGTGGAGGAGGCGAGTGACGGTGTAACCGGTTGGGTCACACCCCTATCATTAGCCGATATAAAGCGGGTGGAGGTGGCGGGTGACGGTGTAACCCGTTGGGTCACACCCCTATCATTAGCCGATATAAAGCGGGTGGAGGAGGCGAGTGACGGTGTAACCGGTTTGGTCACACCCCTATCATTAGCCAATATAAAGCGGGTGGAGGTGGCGAGTGACGGTGTAACCGGTTTGGTCACACCCCTATCATTAGCCGATATAAAGCGGGTGGGGGTGGCTGGTGACGGTGTAACCGGTTTGGTCACACCCCTATCATTAGCCGATATAAAGCGGGTGGGGGTGGCTGGTGACGGTGTAACCGGTTTGGTCACACCCCTATCATTAGCCAATATAAAGCGGGTGGAGGTGGCGGGTGACGGTGTAACCGGTTTGGTCACACCCCTATCATTAGCCGATATAAAGCGGGTGGGGGTGGCTGGTGACGGTGTAACCGGTTTGGTCACACCCCTATCATTAGCCGATATAAAGCGGGTGGGGGTGGCTGGTGACGGTGTAACCGGTTTGGTCACACCCCTATCATTAGCCAATATAAAGCGGGTGGAGGTGGCGGGTGACGGTGTAACCGGTTGGGTCACACCCCTATCATTAGCCGATATAAAGCGGGTGGAGGTGGCGGGTGACGGTGTAACCGGTTGGGTCACACCCCTATCATTAGCCGACATAAAGCGGGAGGAGGTGGCGGGTGACGGTGTAACCGGTTGGGTCACACCCCTATCATTAGCCGATATAAAGCGGGTGGAGGTGGCGGGTGACGGTGTAACCGGTTGGGTCACACCCCTATCATTAGCCGATATAAAGCGGGTGGAGGTGGCGGGTGACGGTGTAACCGGTTGGGTCACACCCCTATCATTAGCCGATATAAAGCGGGTGGAGGTGGCGGGTGACGGTGTAACCGGTTGGGTCACACCCCTATCATTAGCCGATATAAAGCGGGTGGAGGTGGCGAGTGACGGTGTAACCGGTTGGGTCACACCCCTATCATTAGCCGACATAAAGCGGGAGGAGGTGGCGGGTGACGGTGTAACCGGTTGGGTCACACCCCTATCATTAGCCGATATAAAGCGGGTGGAGGTGGCGGGTGACGGTGTAACCGGTTGGGTCACACCCCTATCATTAGCCGATATAAAGCGGGTGGAGGTGGCGAGTGACGGTGTAACCGGTTGGGTCACACCCCTATCATTAGCCGACATAAAGCGGGAGGAGGTGGCGGGTGACGGTGTAACCGGTTGGGTCACACCCCTATCATTAGCCGATATAAAGCGGGTGGAGGTGGCGGGTGACGGTGTAACCGGTTTGGTCACACCCCTATCATTAGCCGATATAAAGCGGGTGGAGGTGGCGAGTGACGGTGTAACCGGTTTGGTCACACCCCTATCATTAGCCGATATAAAGCGGGTGGAGGTGGCGGGTGACGGTGTAACCGGTATGGTCACACCCCTATCATTAGCCGATATAAAGCGGGTGGGGGTGGCTGGTGACGGTGTAACCGGTTTGGTCACACCCCTATCATTAGCCGATATAAAGCGGGTGGAGGTGATGGGTGACGGTGTAACCGGTTTGGTCACACCCCTATCATTAGCCGATATAAAGCGGGTGGAGGTGGCGGGTGACGGTGTAACCGGTTTGGTCACACCCCTATCATTAGCCGATATAAAGCGGGTGGAGGTGGCGAGTGACGGTGTAACCGGTTTGGTCACACCCCTATCATTAGCCGATATAAAGCGGGTGGAGGAGGCGAGTGACGGTGTAACCGGTTGGGTCACACCCCTATCATTAGCCGATATAAAGCGGGTGGAGGTGGCGGGTGACGGTGTAACCCGTTGGGTCACACCCCTATCATTAGCCGATATAAAGCGGGTGGAGGAGGCGAGTGACGGTGTAACCGGTTTGGTCACACCCCTATCATTAGCCAATATAAAGCGGGTGGAGGTGGCGAGTGACGGTGTAACCGGTTTGGTCACACCCCTATCATTAGCCGATATAAAGCGGGTGGGGGTGGCTGGTGACGGTGTAACCGGTTTGGTCACACCCCTATCATTAGCCGATATAAAGCGGGTGGGGGTGGCTGGTGACGGTGTAACCGGTTTGGTCACACCCCTATCATTAGCCAATATAAAGCGGGTGGAGGTGGCGAGTGACGGTGTAACCGGTTTGGTCACACCCCTATCATTAGCCGATATAAAGCGGGTGGGGGTGGCTGGTGACGGTGTAACCGGTTTGGTCACACCCCTATCATTAGCCGATATAAAGCGGGTGGGGGTGGCTGGTGACGGTGTAACCGGTTTGGTCACACCCCTATCATTAGCCAATATAAAGCGGGTGGAGGTGGCGGGTGACGGTGTAACCGGTTTGGTCACACCCCTATCATTAGCCGATATAAAGCGGGTGGGGGTGGCTGGTGACGGTGTAACCGGTTTGGTCACACCCCTATCATTAGCCGATATATAGCGGGTGGGGGTGGCTGGTGACGGTGTAACCGGTTTGGTCACACCCCTATCATTAGCCAATATAAAGCGGGTGGAGGTGGCGGGTGACGGTGTAACCGGTTTGGTCACACCCCTATCATTAGCCGATATAAAGCGGGTGGAGGTGGCGGGTGACGGTGTAACCGGTTGGGTCACACCCCTATCATTAGCCGATATAAAGCGGGTGGAGGTGGCGAGTGACGGTGTAACCGGTTGGGTCACACCCCTATCATTAGCCGATATAAAGCGGGTGGAGGTGGCGAGTGACGGTGTAACCGGTTGGGTCACACCCCTATCATTAGCCGATATAAAGCGGGTGGAGGTGGCGGGTGACGGTGTAACCGGTTGGGTCACACCCCTATCATTAGCCGATATAAAGCGGGTGGAGGTGGCGGGTGACGGTGTAACCGGTTGGGTCACACCCCTATCATTAGCCGATATAAAGCGGGTGGAGGTGGCGAGTGACGGTGTAACCGGTTGGGTCACACCCCTATCATTAGCCGACATAAAGCGGGAGGAGGTGGCGGGTGACGGTGTAACCGGTTGGGTCACACCCCTATCATTAGCCGATATAAAGCGGGTGGAGGTGGCGGGTGACGGTGTAACCGGTTTGGTCACACCCCTATCATTAGCCGATATAAAGCGGGTGGAGGAGGCGAGTGACGGTGTAACCGGTTGGGTCACACCCCTATCATTAGCCGATATAAAGCGGGTGGAGGAGGCGATTGACGGTGTAACCGGTTGGGTCACACCCCTATCATTAGCCGATATAAAGCGGGTGGAGGTGGCGGGTGACGGTGTAACCCGTTGGGTCACACCCCTATCATTAGCCGATATATAGCGGGTGGAGGAGGCGAGTGACGGTGCAACCGGTTGGGTCACACCCCTATCATTAGCCGATATAAAGCGGGTGGAGGAGGCGAGTGACGGTGTAACCGGTTGGGTCACACCCCTATCATTAGCCGATATAAAGCGGGTGGAGGTGGCGGGTGACGGTGTAACCGGTATGGTCACACCCCTATCATTAGCCGATATAAAGCGGGTGGAGGTGGCGGGTGACGGTGTAACCGGTTGGGTCACACCCCTATCATTAGCCGATATAAAGCGGGTGGAGGTGGCGAGTGACGGTGTAACCGGTTGGGTCACACCCCTATCATTAGCCGATATAAAGCGGGTAGAGGAGGCGAGTGACGGTGTAACCGGTTGGGTCACACCCCTCAGTGACGGTGTAACCGGTTGGGTCACACCCCTATCATTAGCTGATATAAAGCGGGTGGAGGAGGCGAGTGACGGTGTAACCGGTTGGGTCACACCCCTATCATTAGCCGATATAAAGCGGGTAGAGGAGGCGAGTGACGGTGTAACCGGTTGGGTCACACCCCTATCATTAGCCGATATAAAGCGGGTGGAGGAGGCGAGTGACGGTGTAACCCGTTGGGTCACACCCCTATCATTAGCCGATATAAAGCGGGTGGAGGTGGCGAGTGACGGTGTAACCGGTTGGGTCACACCCCTATCATTAGCCGACATAAAGCGGGAGGAGGTGGCGGGTGACGGTGTAACCGGTTGGGTCACACCCCTATCATTAGCCGATATAAAGCGGGTGGAGGTGGCGGGTGACGGTGTAACCGGTTTGGTCACACCCCTATCATTAGCCGATATAAAGCGGGTGGAGGAGGCGAGTGACGGTGTAACCGGTTGGGTCACACCCCTATCATTAGCTGATATAAAGCGGGTGGAGGAGGCGAGTGACGGTGTAACCGGTTGGGTCACACCCCTATCATTAGCCGATATAAAGCGGGTGGAGGTGGCGGGTGACGGTGTAACCCGTTGGGTCACACCCCTATCATTAGCCGATATAAAGCGGGTGGAGGAGGCGAGTGACGGTGTAACCGGTTGGGTCACACCCCTATCATTAGCCGATATAAAGCGGGTGGAGGTGGCGGGTGACGGTGTAACCGGTTGGGTCACACCCCTATCATTAGCCGATATAAAGCGGGTGGAGGTGGCGGGTGACGGTGTAACCGGTTTGGTCACACCCCTATCATTAGCCGATATAAAGCGGGTGGAGGTGGCGGGTGACGGTGTAACCGGTATGGTCGCACCCCTATCATTAGCCGATGTAAAGCTCCGCAACGGTGATACTCTAAATTCGGTACATTCAGTTTCACCAAACCATTCGACAGTTGTCTTAGATTACCATTTATGCCCGAATATTTAGCGGGCCAAAATTGTCGATAAATGATAATGTGGCCTCTTTCGAACATGCCACATCTACATATTAAGAAATTAATGAAAATAAATTGGCTCTATTTGCCGTAAACATAATTTATGCTCGAAAAGGAATTTTTTTAGCGGGCCAAAAGCCGTCTTCTACTCCAAGTTGACACGTGACTGGGGATCGTGTGGCAACGAGCTAAGAGCTCGAAACAAGAATACATTACACGCTAAAGTGACCACAGATTTAAGAGCAAGCATACTCCGCCCTTGGAGCTGTATGGATAAACAACACGGAGCGTACGCACGAATAGTGCACTTCCGTCGTAGCCTCTTAGGTCCGTTGTGGTCGGAGTAATACTCTAGACATCTTATTCAATAGCATGTTGACACTATTCTAAGTCACAAAATCCACCTTGGTTGAGTATTTTTCTAGTTTGGACCTGATACGCGCTCGAAAAATGTTCCACTTAGCTTTAAGTATGTTTGCGTAGCATAAGTGGGGGTTATTGTCACGAACCCTACCGAACGCTTTGCAAACCTACTTAACTCTAAGTGGAACATTTGTCAAGCGTTTACCGTGTTCCAAATGGAAAAATAGCCACCCTAGATGTTAATTTTCGGAATTTAGTATGTTAACACTGATTATATTGAAAATCATTTGTGGATCACAATGACTACGACCACGAGCTGAAGACGCCATGACGTCACGTCGTGCTGCGCGCCCCCCCCCCTCCCACGTCAGTGTGCTGAATACGGACACAGACCATTGGGGTGAGCCACTGACCTGACATTGCAGTCCACGTGACTGGACATCATGATCTCCTCGAAGCCCGGCATGTCTGGTCGGTCCATGCTGATGTTGACGAAGGCCACGAGGTAAGCCCGCACGTGGCGATCTGGCCGGGAGACGAGAGCGACAAGACGTTGGAGAGAGGCTAGTTGGTAGGCTAGAAATTGGGGTTTAACCTTTGACAACGGGAAGGGTGAAGACAGAGAAGAGCATCCTACTAGTTGCAAGTTGGGTCATTATCTTTAGCATCTGCTCAGGCGCAGTTCGAACCACTGATCGGCGGCTTGGACTTCCCCAGCAGAACCCATCAGGAATAGCCGAGCGCTACCTACTAGGTGACCCCTTTAGAGAGTGGAAGGCCAGTGACTATTTGTGCACACGTGGGCATGGTCGATGAGGTATGAGGTCCAGGGATATGTCAGAGGAGGGAGGCCCAGGGATACGTCAGAGCTGGGAGGTCCAGGGATACGTCAGAGGTGGGAGGTCCAGGGATACGTCAGAGGTGGGAGGTCCACGGATATGTCAGAGGAGGGAGGCCCAGGGATACGTCAGAGGTGGGAGGTCCAGGGATATGTCAGAGGTGGGAGGTCCAGGGATATGTCAGAGGTGAGAGGTCCAAGGACATGTCAGAGGTGAGAGGTCCAGGGATATGTCAGAGGTGGGAGGTCCAGGGATATGTCAGAGGTGGGAGGTCCAAGGATATGTCAGAGGTGAGAGGTCCAGGGATATGTCAGAGGTGGGAGGTCCAGGGATATGTCAGAGGTGGGAGGCCCAGGGATATGTCAGAAGTGAGAGGTCCAGGGATATGTCAGATGTGGGAGGTCCAATGATAGGTCAGAGGTGGGAGGTCCAGGGATATGTCAAAGGTGGGAGGTCATGGGATATGTCAGAGGTGGGAGGCCCAGGGATTTGTCAGAGGTGGGAGGTCCAGGGATATGTCAGAGGTGGGAGGTCCAAGGATATGTCAGAGGTGGGAGGTCCAGGGATATGTCAGAGGTGGGAGGTCCAGGGATATGACGGAGGTGGGAGGTCCAGGGATATGTCAGAGGTGGGAGGTCCAGGGATATGTCACAGGTGGGAGGTCTAATGATATATCAGAGGTGGGAGGTCCAGGGTTATGTCAGAGGTGAGAGGTCCAGGGATATGTCAGAGGTGGGAGGTCCAGGATATGTCAGAGGTGGGAGGCCCAGGGATACGTCAGAGTTGGGAGGTCCAGGGATATGTCAGAGGTGGGAGGTTCAGGGATATGTCAGAGATAAAGAGGTCCAGAGATATGTCAGAGGTGGGAGGTCCAAGGATATGTCAGAGGTGAGAGGTCCAGGGATATGTCAGAGGTGGGAGGTCCAGGGATACGTCAGATGTGGGAGGTCCAGGATATGTCAGAGGTGGGAGGCCCAGGGATACGTCAGAGGTGGGAGGTCCAGGGATATGTCAGAGGTGGGAGGTTCAGGGATATGTCAGAGATAAAGAGGTCCAGGGATATGTCAGAGGTGAGAGGTCCAAGGATATGTCAGAGGTGAGAGGTCCAGGGATATGTCAGAGGTGGGAGGTCCAGGGATATGTCAGAGGTGGGAGGTCCAAGGATATGTCAGAGGTGAGAGGTCCAGGGATATGTCAGAGGTGGGAGGTCCAGGGATATGTCAAAGGTGGGAGGTCCAGGGATATGTCAGAGGTGGGAGGCCTAGGGATATGTCAGAGGTGAGAGGTCCAGGGATATGTCAGATGTGGGAGGTCCAATGATAGGTCAGAGGTGGGAGGTCCAGGGATATGTCAAAGGTGGGAGGTCGTGGGATATGTCAGAGGTGGGAGGCCCAGGGATTTGTCAGAGGTGGGAGGTCCAGGGATATGTCAGAGGTGGGAGGTCCAGGGATATGACGGAGGTGGGAAGTCCAAGGATATGTCAGGGGTGGGAGGTCCAGGGATATGTCAGAGGTGGGAGGTCCAGGGATATGTCACAGGTGGGAGGTCCAATGATATGTCAGAGGTGGGCGGTCCAGGGTTATGTCAGAGGTGAGAGGTCCAGGGATATGTCAGAGGTGGGAGGTCCAGGGATATGTCAGATGTGGGAGGTCCAATGATAGGTCAGAGGTGGGAGGTCCAGGGATATGTCAAAGGTGGGAGGTCATGGGATATGTCAGAGGTGGGAGGCCCAGGGATTTGTCAGAGGTGGGAGTTTCAGGGATATGTCAGAGATAATCAGGTCCAGGGATATGTCAGAGGTGGGAGATCCAGGGATATGTCAGAGGTGGGAGACCCAGGGATATGTCAGAGGTGGGAGGTCCAGGGATAGGTCAGAGGTGGGAGGTCCATGGATAGGTCAGAGGTGGGAGGTCCAGAGATATGTCAAAGGTGGGAGCTCCCGGGATATTTTCAGAGGTGGGAGGCCCAGGGATATGTCAAAGGGGGGGGGGGGTCCAGGGATATGTCAGAGGTGTGAGGTCCAGGGATATGTCAAAGGTTCGAGGTCCAGGGATACGTCAGAGGTGGGAGGTCCAGAGATAAGTCAAAGGTGGGAGCTCCCGGGATATTTTCAGAGGTGGGAGGCCCAGGGATAAGTCAAAGGTGGGAGGTCCAGGGATATGTCAGAAGTGGGAGGCCCAGGGATATGTCAGAGGTGGGAGGTCCAAGGAAACGTCAGAGGTGGGAGGTCCATGGATAGGTCAGAGGTGGGAAGTCCAGAGATATGTCAAAGGTGGGAGCTCCCGGGATATTTTCAGAGGTGGGAGGCCCAGGGATATGTCAAAGGTGGGAGGTCCAGGGATATGTCTGAGATGGGAGGCCCAGGGATATGTCAGAGGTGGGAGGTTTAGGGATATGTCAGAGGTGGGAGGTCCAGGGATATGTCAGAGGTGGGAGGTCCAGGGATATGTCAGAGGTGAGAGGTCCAGGGATATGTCAGAGGTCGGAGGTCTAGACATAGGTCAGAGGTGGGAGGTCCAGGGATATGTCAAAGGTGGGAGGTCATGGGATATGTCAGAGGTGGGAGGCCCAGGGGGTTTGTCAGAGGTGGGAGGTTCAGGGATATGTCAGAGGTGGGGGGTCCAATGATATGTCAGAGGTGGGAGGTCCAGGGATATGTCAAAGGTGGGGGGTCCAGGGATATGTCAGAGGCGTGAGGTCCAGGGATATGTCAAAGGTTCGAGGTCGAGGGATAGGTCAGAGGTGGGAGGTCCAGGGATATGTCAAAGGTGGGAGGTCCAGGGATATGTCAAAGGTTCGAGGTCCAGGGATAGGTCAGAGGTGGGAGGTCCAGGGATGTGTCAAAGGTTTGAGGTCCAGGGATAGGTCAGAGGTGGGAGGTCCAGGGATATGTCAAAGGGGGGGGGGTCCAGGGATATGTCAGAGGTGGGAGGTCCAGGGATATGTCAAAGGTTCGGGGTCCAGGGATAGGTCAGAGGTGTGAGGTCCAGGAATGTGTCAAAGTTGGGGGATCCCGGGATATTTTCAGAGGTGGGAGGTCTAGGGAATAAGTCACAGATGGGAGGTACAAGGAATATGTCAGAGATGGGAGGACCAGGAATATATGAAAGGTAGGTAGGTGCTTCTACCATTGCTTATATCACTGCATCTCCCATTCTGCCGCTAGCGCTGCTATTATCGCCGCGTCTACTTTTCTACTGCTATTATCGCCGCGTCTACTGTTCTGCTGCTATTATCGCCGCGTCTACTGTTCTACTGCCATTATCGCCGCGTCTACTGTCTGTTATACTGCTATTATCGCCGTGTCTACTGTTCTACTGCTATCATCGCCGCGCCTACTGTTCTGCTGCTATTATTGCCGCGTCTACTGTTCTGCTGCTATTATCGCCGCGTCTACTGTTCTGCTGCTATTATCGCCGCGTCTACTGTTCTGCTGCTATTATCGCCACGTCTACTGTTCTGCTGCTATTGCCGCCGCGTCTACTGTTCTGCTGCCATTATCGCCGCGTCTACTGTTCTGCTGCTATTGTCGCCGCGTCTACTATTCTACTGCTATTATCGCCGCGTTTACTGTTCTGCTATGCCACTGCTATTATCACTACAATTACTAACAATATTATTTTGACATGAATCTCTGGATCGCCAAGGATATGACAAATGTTTTGGCTAAAAGCTGTAAAGGCTGGGGGGTGGGGGGAGGGGGGGGGATACGGATACTGCTGTAGCGTATCGCGATAAATTAGGATATGGTCGTGATAACCCAAGAATTGTACGAATGATGATCTCCACACTGATAAGCCTGAATATCCCATGTGTCGCGTCAGGCCAATGGGTCAGTACCTATATCCTGTGATGCGGCATCCTCGGCCAGAAATGCTGCAATAAAAAAGAAATACAAACTTAATGAGGAGAATAAGTACAAATATATCCTTAACTCAAATCCGTCGGTCCGCTTTCCGAAATTTATTCTCCCTTCTTTAGATTCTAGCTATTGGTTTTTTAAGTTTGATTGATTAAATGATTGGTATCTTAGCTAATTGCCTTATTACCCAACAGCCAGATTAATGATGAGGTCACATTAAGTCATAGCGGAGGCAACGCAATAATGGTGCGATATGATGATGACGCATTTGATTATATCTGATAAATACGTCAACAGTAGTTTACCGGTGAATGCAAGCAACGCGACTGCAGTCGTGAAGTATCCCATTGTAGTGAACGTATTTAAATGTAGTAGAAACAGTGTACAGTCGAAATAGTTCAGCGTGGAATAAAGTCTATGGTATCCATGAATGTCCTGTGATGAAATGCGACATGCGCAGGCTGCAAGATGTCTAATGCTTCACACGGGGCGGAACTCACTCGGCAAAGGTTAACTGCCATTACTTTGCGAAGGAGTGTAGACCTGGGGGCACGGTTGGGGCGAGTGGTGGGCGGGGGTGGAGACACTGGAGGATGAATATTGGTAGGAATGGCTGTCTGTGGCGTGCCCGAGGCCGTTGTCTTATGGACATAAGTTGCGTTCATGTACCGCATCGCCCCTTGTTTACACACGGCGTGGTGTCTTCAGCCTTGGGCGTGTTACAGATGGGGTGACATTTAGCAGGGAAACAGAGAAGAGTCACGCTGAAGCTTTGACCTTTACCGTCATTTCTACGACGGGAATACATACCCAACTGTGATGTATATGTATCTTATGTATCTGACATATAACATCCACATAACCAGGGCCTGCGTCAATGGGTGATCGTCACGTGAGGGGCGGCAAACGTGGGACTGGTTGAGCTTTGGAAACATGGGACTGGTTGAACCCTGGATACATGGGACTGGTTAGGCCTTGGACACATGGGACTGGTTGAACCTTGGACACATGGGACTGGTTGAGCTTTGGCCACATGGGACTGGTTGAACCTTGGACACATGGGACTGGTTAGGCCTTGGACACATGGGACTGGTTGAAGCTTGGACACATGGGACTGGTTGAACCTTGGACACATGGGACTGGTTGAACCTTGGACACATGGGACTGGTTAGGCCTTGGACACATGGGACTGGTTGAACCTTGGACACATGGGACTGGTTGAACCTTGGACACATGGGACTGGTTAGGCCTTGGACACATGGGACTGGTTAGGCCTTGGACACATGGGACTGGTTAGGTCTTGGCCACATGGGACTGGTTGAACCTTGGACAGATGGGACTGGTTAGGTCTTGGCCACATGGGACTGGTTGAACCTTGGACACATGGGACTGGTTGAACCTTGGCCACATGGGACTGGTTGAACCTTGGACACATGGGACTGGTTGAACCTTGGACACATGGGACTGGTTAGGCCTTGGACACATGGGACTGGTTGAACCTTGGACACATGGGACTGGTTAGGTCTTTGCCACATGGGACTGGTTGAACCTTGGACACATGGGACTGGTTGAACCTTGGACACATGGGACTGGTTAGAACTTGGACACATGGGACTGGTTGAACCTTGGACACATGGGACTGGTTGAACCGTGGACCCATGGGACTGGTTAGGCCTTGGACACATGGGACTGGTTGAACCTTGGACACATGGGACTGGTTGAACCTTGGACACATGGGACTGGTTAGGCCTTGGACACATGGGACTGGTTAGGCCTTGGACACATGGGACTGGTTGAACCTTGGACACATGGGACTGGTTAGGTCTTTGCCACATGGGACTGGTTGAACCTTGGACACATGGGACTGGTTGAACCTTGGACACATGGGACTGGTTAGAACTTGGACACATGGGACTGGTTGAACCTTGGACATATGGGACTGGTTAGGCCTTGGACACATGGGACTGGTTAGGCCTTGGACACATGGGACTGGTTGAACCTTGGACACATGGGACTGGTTAGGTCTTTGCCACATGGGACTGGTTGAACCTTGGACACATGGGACTGGTTGAACCTTGGACACATGGGACTGGTTAGAACTTGGACACATGGGACTGGTTGAACCTTGGACACATGGGACTGGTTAGGCCTTGGACACATGGGACTGGTTAGGCCTTGGACACATGGGACTGGTTGAACCTTGGACACATGGGACTGGTTAGGTCTTTGCCACATGGGACTGGTTGAACCTTGGACACATGGGACTGGTTGAACCTTGGACACATGGGACTGGTTAGAACTTGGCGACATGGAACTGGTTGAACCTTGGACATATGGGACTGGTTAGGCCTTGGACACATGGGACTGGTTAGGCCTTGGACACATGGGACTGGTTGAACCTTGGACACATGGGACTGGTTAGGTCTTTGCCACATGGGACTGGTTGAACCTTGGACACATGGGACTGGTTGAACCTTGGACACATGGGACTGGTTAGAACTTGGACACATGGGACTGGTTGAACCTTGGACACATGGGACTGGTTGAACCGTGGACCCATGGGACTGGTTAGGCCTTGGACACATGGGACTGGTTGAACCTTGGACACATGGGACTGGTTGAACCTTGGACACATGGGACTGGTTAGAACTTGGACACATGGGACTGGTTGAACCTTGGACACATGGGGCTGGTTGAACCTTGGACACATGGGACTGGTTAGGCCTTGGACACATGGGACTGGTTGAACCTTGGACACATGGGACTGGTTAGGCCTTGGACACATGAGACTGGTTAGGCCTTGGACACATGGGACTGGTTAGGCCTTGGACACATGGGACTGGTTGAACCTTGGACCCATGGGACTGGTTAGGCCTTGGACACATGGGACTGGTTGAACCTTGGACATATGGGACTGGTTGAACCTTGGACACATGGGACTGATTAGGCCTTGGACACATGGGACTGGTTGAACCTTGGACACATGGGACTGGTTAGGCCTTGGACACATGGGACTGATTGAACCTTGGACACATGGGACTGGTTAGGTCTTTGCCACATGGGACTGGTTGAACCTTGGACACATGGGACTGGTTGAACCTTGGACACATGGGACTGGTTAGGTCTTGGCCACATGGGACTGGTTGAACCTTGGACCCATGGGACTGGTTAGGTCTTGGACACATGGGACTGGTTGAACCTTGGCCACATGGGACTGGTTGAACCTTGGACCCATGGGACTGATTTGGTCTTGGCCACATGGGACTGGTTGAACCTTGGATACATGGGACTGGTTAGGTCTTGGCCACATGGGACTGGTTGAACCTTGGACACATGGGACTGGTTAGAACTTGGACACATGGGACTGGTTGCACCTTGGACACATGGGACTGGTTGAACCTTGGACACATGGGACTGGTTGAACCTTGGACACATGGGACTGGTTAGACCTTGGACACATGGGACTGGTTAGGCCTTGGACACATGGGACTGGTTAGGCCTTGGACACATGGGACTGGTTAGCTCTTGGACACATGAGACTGGTTAGGCCTTGGACACATGGGACTGGTTGAACCTTTGGACACATGGGACTGGTTGAACCTTGGACACATGGGACTGGTTAGGCCTTGGACACATGGGACTGGTTAGGTCTTGGCCACATGGGACTGGTTGAACCTTTGGACACATGGGACTGGTTGAACCTTGGACACATGGGACTGGTTAGGCCTTGGCCACATGGGACTGGTTGAACCTTGGACACATGGGACTGGTTGAACCTTGGACACATGGGACTGGTTAGGTCTTGGCCACATGGGACTGGTTGAACCTTGGACCCATGGGACTGGTTAGGCCTTGGACACATGGGACTGGTTAGGTCTTGGCCACATGGGACTGGTTGAACCTTGGACACATGGGACTGGTTAGGCCTTGGCCACATGGGACTGGTTGAACCTTGGACACATGGGACTGGTTAGGCCTTGGCCACATGGGACTGGTTTGGTCTTGGGCACATGGGACTGGTTAGGCCTTGGACACATGGGACAGGTTGAACCTTGGACACATGGGACTGGTTAGAACTTGGACACATGGGACTGGTTGCACCTTGGACACATGGGACTGGTTGAACCTTGGACACATGGGACTGGTTGAACCTTGGACACATGGGACTGGTTAGACCTTGGACACATGGGACTGGTTAGGCCTTGGACACATGGGACTGGTTAGGCCTTGGACACATGGGACTGGTTAGCTCTTGGACACATGAGACTGGTTAGGCCTTGGACACATGGGACTGGTTGAACCTTTGGACACATGGGACTGGTTGAACCTTGGACACATGGGACTGGTTAGGCCTTGGACACATGGGACTGGTTAGGTCTTGGCCACATGGGACTGGTTGAACCTTTGGACACATGGGACTGGTTGAACCTTGGACACATGGGACTGGTTAGGCCTTGGCCACATGGGACTGGTTGAACCTTGGACACATGGGACTGGTTGAACCTTGGACACATGGGACTGGTTAGGTCTTGGCCACATGGGACTGGTTGAACCTTGGACCCATGGGACTGGTTAGGCCTTGGACACATGGGACTGGTTAGGTCTTGGCCACATGGGACTGGTTGAACCTTGGACACATGGGACTGGTTAGGCCTTGGCCACATGGGACTGGTTGAACCTTGGACACATGGGACTGGTTAGGCCTTGGCCACATGGGACTGGTTTGGTCTTGGGCACATGGGACTGGTTGAACCTTGGACACATGGGACTGGTTGAACCTTGGACACATGGGACTGGTTAGAACTTGGACACATGGGACTGGTTGAACCTTGGACACATGGGACTGGTTGAACCGTGGACCCATGGGACTGGTTAGGCCTTGGACACATGGGACTGGTTGAACCTTGGACACATGGGACTGGTTGAACCTTGGACACATGGGACTGGTTAGAACTTGGACACATGGGACTGGTTGAACCTTGGACACATGGGGCTGGTTGAACCTTGGACACATGGGACTGGTTAGGCCTTGGACACATGGGACTGGTTGAACCTTGGACACATGGGACTGGTTAGGCCTTGGACACATGAGACTGGTTAGGCCTTGGACACATGGGACTGGTTAGGCCTTGGACACATGGGACTGGTTGAACCTTGGACCCATGGGACTGGTTAGGCCTTGGACACATGGGACTGGTTGAACCTTGGACATATGGGACTGGTTGAACCTTGGACACATGGGACTGATTAGGCCTTGGACACATGGGACTGGTTGAACCTTGGACACATGGGACTGGTTAGGCCTTGGACACATGGGACTGATTGAACCTTGGACACATGGGACTGGTTAGGTCTTTGCCACATGGGACTGGTTGAACCTTGGACACATGGGACTGGTTGAACCTTGGACACATGGGACTGGTTAGGTCTTGGCCACATGGGACTGGTTGAACCTTGGACCCATGGGACTGGTTAGGTCTTGGACACATGGGACTGGTTGAACCTTGGCCACATGGGACTGGTTGAACCTTGGACCCATGGGACTGATTTGGTCTTGGCCACATGGGACTGGTTGAACCTTGGATACATGGGACTGGTTAGGTCTTGGCCACATGGGACTGGTTGAACCTTGGACACATGGGACTGGTTAGAACTTGGACACATGGGACTGGTTGCACCTTGGACACATGGGACTGGTTGAACCTTGGACACATGGGACTGGTTGAACCTTGGACACATGGGACTGGTTGGACCTTGGACACATGGGACTGGTTAGGCCTTGGACACATGGGACTGGTTAGGCCTTGGACACATGGGACTGGTTAGCTCTTGGACACATGAGACTGGTTAGGCCTTGGACACATGGGACTGGTTGAACCTTTGGACACATGGGACTGGTTGAACCTTGGACACATGGGACTGGTTAGGCCTTGGACACATGGGACTGGTTAGGTCTTGGCCACATGGGACTGGTTGAACCTTTGGACACATGGGACTGGTTGAACCTTGGACACATGGGACTGGTTAGGCCTTGGCCACATGGGACTGGTTGAACCTTGGACACATGGGACTGGTTGAACCTTGGACACATGGGACTGGTTAGGTCTTGGCCACATGGGACTGGTTGAACCTTGGACCCATGGGACTGGTTAGGCCTTGGACACATGGGACTGGTTAGGTCTTGGCCACATGGGACTGGTTGAACCTTGGACACATGGGACTGGTTAGGCCTTGGCCACATGGGACTGGTTGAACCTTGGACACATGGGACTGGTTAGGCCTTGGCCACATGGGACTGGTTTGGTCTTGGGCACATGGGACTGGTTAGGCCTTGGACACATGGGACAGGTTAGGCCTTGGACACATGGGACTGGTTAGGCCTTGGACACATGGGACTGGTTAGGCCTTGGACACATGGGACAGGTTAGGCCTTGGACACATGGGACTGGTTAGGCCTTGGAGAGTTAGCGAAGAAGAGACCCAGGCCTCACCACGGTTAGCGTATGATTTAACGCTTTTATTTTGGCTTCATGTTGTGAGTTTTTCGCGCATTACGTAAAACCACTCAGCAAAGGCAATACCGCATTGACCAGATGATTCGTGGATCCATATAGGACGCGCCCATACAATAACTCGGAACGTCATCGTGAGGCTTTACCACGATAATAAGAAACAAATATTATCATGATCATTATTGGGGGGGAGGGGGGCACAAAGATACCCAATATTTGGATCGGGGGGGGGGGGGGGGTTGACTGGTACCCAGGATGCCCCCGCCTCCCGGTTCCTCCTCCTATGCTAACTACGTGGACAAACTTCTCCCATCGAGAATGCCTGACTGAGGTGAGGTATGCGGGTGGAGTAGGCCCAACAAATATATACGCACAATACAGTGTATATAACGTAGTATTTCGACCTGCACAAAAATTACACTCTTTGGTTTAATCCTTAGTTTTGCTACTTTTAATTAATGAATGCGTTTTTGATTTCATAGAGTTAAGACTGTAATCTGTCATTGAAACGCATTCTAATTGTCTATTCAATAGACAAAGTTTACTTCCAACCAAACAATAACGTGGAACCAACAGTTTAAACTTCCGACGCCCAGTTAGCTCCAGTTAGCCAATGAAGAGTCGAACCCGGCACGCCGAGGCCGCTCGCGCCCATGTGCGGTGGCTCGATCCAACATTAACCACATACCCCACCCACCCTAAATTTGGTTTATATGTGTTTTAATCTCATTTTACCATGACATATAACTTTTTGTTCATGTTTTGATTGAAAATGAAATATCACCATAATCAAAGCATTATACAGTGTTCACATGTAAACAGAGTACGGACCTACGTCAGAGAGCTTCCAGGTCAAAAATGGCGTGAAGCATGGTTGTGTATTTGCGCCAACGTTATTTGATATATTTTTTCTGTGTGGATGTGCTATACGGTGAGCTTGCCGATGGCAAAAGGCCAACTGGACGGCCAAAGCTTAGGTTTAAGGATGTTTGCAAGCGTGACATGAAGGCTTTCGGCATCGATACAAATTCGAGAAGGGGATAGGAGGTCAGGACACGGGATGAGCGGGTTGACATTTTGGAGTCGCCGCAGTTGGACATGAACGCCCATGGACGCTCCACGCCCTCATGCCACCATGTGCTAAACCTGCGAGAGGTGTGGATAAACGAACAGGGTTGGGATACCGGAATATGCACTTGGCCAGTGCCCTACGCCTAATAGCGAGCGCAAGCGAGCTGTTAAGGTAACATACATGCATATTCAAATTCCATTTCAAGTATAGGCTTATTACTTTTATTTCGCGTAAAATCCCCCATGAAACGTTTTCGGATTCGAGTAAATATCAGCTGTACATAAATAAATCAGCTGCCCCAAAAAATTTACCAATACATTATTCGATGTTGGTATTTGTGTTTTATTTCAAATCAACAATTCGACAACATGGTACATAAAAGTATAAAGCAACCGTAAAGCGGGGTTACATCGAGATGTCTATACGTGGGAATATATTTTCGTATATATGTGTATCATCTCTGTGGAAGGGATAGAAATATATAACGAGGAATACATCAATATATCAGGGGGCTGTTGGAGGAAGTGGGGATACATGCTGTAATGTTTCCACCTACAGTTTTGCTTTATTTTAAGGGGGCTGTGTTGGGCATGGACTCGGCTATTGATTAATGCATTCTGTAATTCTGAATCCACGTTTTTTCCATTGTTGTGGGCAGCTGAAAGGTAATACATGTTATAATTTCTCCGTATTTATTATATCAGGGGACTGTTGAGCATGTGCGTGGAAGGGGGGGGGGATTAATTGGGCTTGGAGGGCATGTGGGGGATGGGGATTAATTGGGCTTGGAGGGCATGGGGGGGATGGGGGGGACCTTTCTGAGTCCGTTCTGACTGACTGCTTGGTTCCCGCACCCAAAAAGTCAAGCGCCACCTGGCGAATGGGTTCGCAGACTTATCCGCGTTTCGATCGTTGTTTGTTTGGGCGTCTGCTCCCAGCTCACCGACTTCAAATCATCGTTTTCAACACAACTTCACCGAAGAATACAAAACAAAGCTCTTATTTAATTGATTTGTTGCGCATATGGGGAAACATTTGCAAATTTACACCAGTTCTTTATTAATTTATGACTTTGACAGCTGATGACAGTGATGACTGATGTCACTTGTCAGACAGTCAGTGTGTCTCGTTGGTCTCGAGGCTATGACACAGTCACAGTGTCGATCCCTCAGACTGTCTTACGACATTAACGTCGGATTTTCAGGCCATCGGTAACAGTGTCACTGACACTGGCCGTGGCACAAGTTCAGACGGTAAACCTACAGTTTTGACACTTGTCACAAGACTAGACATTGTAGTGCACATGGTGCATGGTCACTGATGGTGTAGCCGGGAAAAGTCACCAACCACAATTTCAGCTTCCGGCTAGCCGTGGCCCTGGCAGTCTCACTGCCACCCGTGGCCCTGGCAGTCTCACTGCCACCCGTGGCCCTGGCAGTCTCACTGCCACCCGTGGCCCTGGCAGTCTCACTGCCACCCGTGTCAGTGACACTGACAGTAGGCCCTAAGTGTTACTGTGTTGCTGTCGGCGTATATAGCTGCAATAACACGCTTTGTAGGTTGACCAGGCTTGTATCCAGGGAGGGGAAGTAGGGGGGGGGGGGTCCACTTTGGGGTACATTTGATAATATAATCGGAATTGTATGGGTGGTGGAGGCAGAATTTAACTGTAAAAAGGAACCAGGACTGGCAGGAGGTTCTTACAAAAATTGGCCTTGTTATGTCCTGGCGGCAATTTAACGTTTTACTGTAAAAAAAAGGGGGGGGCCACACTGGACACGAGGCCTCCTCCGTCGAGACCAGCCACTGCATGCTCACCATAAAAACATTTTTGATAAGAAAAGAGTGAAAATGTAATTATTATACATAGTCTACTTGGTCTAAGAGTGACACAAAAATAGTGTTATTGGCAATTGCAAAAAATAAGTCAATTTTAAGACTTTGGTACAGGTTTTTCCCAATTCATATGAATAAAGTCATCAATGCAAACATGCTTTAGCTAGGTAACCCTCACTGGTACCCCACAATCACAAACAGGAAGAATCCAATGAATGATATTGACAAAACTGTACAAAAAAAAGTATTTCATTTGTTTACCACGGTTATTCCTTTGTTAGACAATAAATTGCTTTGGGCTGAAAATCAACTTTATTAGCTTTTCCTCAGTCTAATTTAGAGGGAGTTAATTTAATATATACATTTGAATTTGCTAATTAGGTCACACACATGTTTATTTCCTTTCCCTATACACATTTTGAAAACACTAATGGAAAATTACATCTATAATATCTTATATGGGCCTGCTGAATACCTTCGGTACATGTACATCTAGAAAACAAATTTTGGAGGAAGAATATATGGCAAGATTTCTAATACAGCTCCTCTAAAATACCGGTAATCGTTAATATATTTTCAATCACGATGCATAAATTAACAATATTGGTACTCTGAAACGTAACATTATAGATGGGAATCTGTCACACCCAACTCAGTCAATTTCCATGCAAGGGTTCATTTGTTATTACTAAATCTAATTGACTTTTGGTCTGAGATTTGGTCAAACTATACATGTGCTGGAAATCATATAATCTTAAAATTGGATTTGATTTAATTGTTATACATATTCTACATGGTCTAAGAGTGACACAAAAATAGTGTCATTGGCAGTTGCAAAAAATAAAGATAATTACCACTAGTTTGATATTTGTTTCACACAAAATAATTGTTTTTATTTTTTCAAAGTGACAATTTTAGCCTGGCTTAAATGTGAAACATACCCGTGTGGTTAAATGTTGCTTCCATTCACGTCTTGTCATTGTTTGTTTTCTGTGTTTGTAAATGTTATACAATAAATATCAATGGAATGAGTCAGGTGCAAACTGGAGTCATGCCACCAAATCTTAGGGTTACTTTTACAATGTAAAGGATGTCATAACATAGAAAGATGTGAGATATCTATCCTCCATGAAAATACAGACATTTAACTTTTCTTTTACCTTTAAGGTTTCACCTTTTTAGTCTAATTTAGTCTCATGTATCACACAATCTGCTATTGACTTTTTGGATAGTATATTGGCTTACCCTGCCTGTAGTTGTTGCATGCCAGTTTTGTTTTATTAATGATCATAGGACCGTAGTCAGTATTTCATCATTTAATTATCACCTCAATCTGTGTTGTTATTTGAATTAAACATACAGACCTACATTTTCATTTGCTTTGACATGCAGTTTATATATATGTCCACCTCAATTACAGATTTTTGTCTTAGTAGCAATTTTGTTGAGTTATGCATTGTGAATGGATATATATTACCGATTATATAGATGAGCTGCACTAGAAATCTGAAACACTTCTTTTATTAGTAGAACGTTTTTCGACCTGGAAATAGTTGCGCTCGCACTATTAGGTTTTACCTCTATGACATATTATCTATGGCTGATATACGTAATAGCACTATTCACGTTTTTTTCATTCCATGTATATATATATACTTCATATAATCACACATATCTGCCCGAGAAAAAAACCTACGATAGGTTATAATCTGCCTGTGTGAAGTAGTAACAGCGACACGCGAATGTCAAATCCGTTACCCAAACACCATGGACATTAGGCACAGTATAAACACCACCCAATGCAATAAATACTGGTCACCAGCGAAGCCCGTAAGTCCGTGTTTGTAGCCTTTGTTTTGCACTGTGAACAGGTTGTGACACGCCAATACAACTTTCTCATATTATTTGTCTGTGCTAACCCGCTTTTGATGCATACTTCTATTGCTTCCTGGGAGTCGTGTTTTGCGGGTCATGCCCTGTTCACACGATGCAATACGTTGTAAAGTTCATTGAAACAAATCAACTTTTCAACCAACTCATCAATTGGAGGGCCGGTTTTCCACGCATCATAAGCTTAGCGCATGTTCTAAAGTTTCGATTAACTTCAAAGGAAATATCAACCAATCAGAATCGAGCATTTCAGCCAATCAGCGTTGAGATGATGACGTTGACTTTATTGTTTGCATTTTGACAATGGTAAAGTATGTGTGGCTTATATGCATGACGCTATGACGCGCCATGCCCTAATGGTATCGCGATGCCCTATTGGTCGCTAGGTGGCGGTAGTGAAAATTGTTGAATAGGTTGGAACGCGGTTTGGCCGTGTAAACTGTCGACCAACCGATGCTTCGACCGTTGTTACGACTGTTGAAGGAATGATCGTACCGGGTAAACCCGGCATAAGGACCTGCGGACCATGAGCAGGAGGTCATTATTTTCTCAGAGCGGGTCATTATAGTTCCGCCACAATAATGACCCCTCGCTTACATAGAGGGGGATAACAGGGGTATTTCATCTCGGATCAGAGAAATAAAATTCCAAAATCCCGCATCAAGAAATAAGAATCATGGCAGTTCACGATCACGGAAATAAGGTGCCCATCATAGATCACGGAAATAAGCAGACTTGACTTCATGTTTAACGTTAGTACGCTATAATGTGACAGCTTATGACATTGGCAGTATAACAGTTAAAATGTTCTGGTGTTCGCCACATGAAGTGTCATTTATTACGAAATGCCTTAATGGCAAGATGCAATAAATCTCGTTTCGCATGTGACGATGTGAATGCTTTGTTTGTCATGAGCATGAGAGGGATTGGCAGACAAATTAAGAATGACCGTCAGAGGGCTTTGCGAACGATAAGAATGCCTTGTTTGTCATGAGCCTGCGAGGGTTTTGGCAGACGACGTGAATTCTTAGTTTGTCATGAGCGCAAGATGGCTTGGCAGACGATGTGAAATCCCCAGGGGGGGGGGGGGGGCGGGGTGGGGGAGGCCTAAGCCACCAACATTTCATTTCATGCGCCGCTGTCCTAGTTTCGAGTAGGTGGGGTCGATGTATGCTGAGCATCCTTAAAAAGAAAAACACTTAGTGTCTTTATAAGCGTGACTTTATTGAGTTTTTTATTGAGTCCATCACGCCCAAAATACATATAGACAGAACATAAATGCTCGTAAAACATGTGCAAGTTAAGCTTAGATTTACCGATGAGTTACATTGAAACTATAAAAAGCACGAAGGGCAAGCCATTTAAACTCTTAATATTCGCGCTTCAGGTGGCTATACGTGGGTAGCTTACCAATGTCTTCTGGGAGCGGCAACTATACTACGGATCAACGTAAACTTCGACAGAGGGCCTACTTGAGTTGGTTGGCTAGTTTGAAAAAGGTACCTTCTAGTAGATCAACTAGTTTTATCTAGCGGGCCAACATTGGTACATACCGTCGGCCCAAAAACATGAGGCCGCCAACTGACCGACGCATTGGACCACTGAATGTAAATAATAAATGAATACACATTTTAGACCTAACATAACATTTTTTAAACAAAATACACCAAATCAGTCAGCTTCTTGATGACACCCTTCAAGCATGCCCGCAACCAATGGAAATCGCTCGATGTGACCAATGTCTTTCCATAACGAGTTCAGAGTGACCAAAATATTGTACGCGGCGATCGACCGTGATACGGAACTCACCCATGTTATAATTACATGGCAGCAAAGAAGGAACTAAATGTCGAGAATAAGGGCAAAAAACTCCAACAAAGTCGCATATCACAGTCACGAAAATAACTGTAGCGTGAATCACGATCACAAGTGAAACGGAGGTCGCGCATCACAAAATAAAAATTGTTTCCAGTCACACATCACGGATTTGCAGTTTTACCCAAATCACGACCACGAGAATTACTTCGATCTCGAATCACGTAAATAACTCTCCTCAGCTCCCGATCGCGATGATAATTTCAGGTACAATCACGGATCACGGAAAATGTATTACCCCACCCCCCCCCCCCATCCTACATACTCTATGCCATCGCCGCCTCCTCGGAGGAAACAATAGACATAAACATTAAGCCAGATAAGGAATAAGTTGCGGGTCCTAATTGGGACCTACAACTCATTCCTTATCTAATACCTAATCCCAATTAAGTTATAATGCCCAGGTGGCAGGTAGCAGTAATAGTCTGCGTAAATTTAATAGATTCCTGGCTGTGCATAGAAAAACACAAACCCACGTGGTATCACGCTGAGATTGTGAAGGTCACTTGTCCTTGGCTTGAACTCAACTAAACGCTCAACCATCGATTAGAACAAGAACACACCCTCGACACTGTCTCCAAGAGAACCCACTAGGTGGCAGCACTTCACTAGTCGAGAAGCCCAGTTCAATCTCAGATTCTCTGGGTCAGCAGTGGCTCCACCGCGTGAATGACGTACGAGTTAAGTTTGGGGCGGAGCAAGCCAGCCCTCGACGGGCAGATGCCTGTTAAAGTTCACATTTCTATCCTGTGACATCCGGGGCAGATCTAGGGGCAGGGGGGTGCAACCCTACCCCCCCCCCCCATTGTGAATTTGAACATACACTGTAAAAGTCCCCCCCCTCGGTCGCACGTTTTCAGAGTGCACTGGTGGGTCGCAAGTTTTCAGAGAGGACCCCCCCCCCCATTTGCAAGATCCTAGATCAACGGAAAGTTCGCGCATGCTCCAAATATCTGCTCCGATTACTCCGCTCACACATCCGAACTCAACCCCAGATGGAGTCTACTAGAGTCTACTAGAACTACGGGACCCGCCACACGTGACAGGAAACTTCCGGGGGTGCCGATAGGGTTACGCCTATTCCAGTGTGATGAACACACCGTTCACATCCGGTGCACGTAGGGGCACTGGAACCAACCTACTCTCATCACCTTTCAATCAACCGCCATCTGCTCCCGAATGTCCCGTGCTGTTTTGAACGGGGCACATCGCCATGCCGAATGGATGCGCGCGCACCCATACCCAGGTGAAAGAAGTGGCGGGCGGTGAACCGATACGTAATGCGCGTATTCAGGTCACCATGGGATACGCCGAGATACCAAGGAGATGTGCCCACTGATTCGCTGCTGACAAATGAGTGGTAAATGTGCAATGAACCAATCATAACGCAACCTTCCAAACCACCAGTCTCAGGTCAAGACAAGCGCGGGGTCAGTGCGTTTTCGAAATTAGGAAAATTGACCTCTTGGGTGAATACTTACGTCTGTTTAACCCGATAATCGCTGGACAAATGTTTTACTTAGCGATGAGTCTATTGGTCGACGCTTAAGTGTGGTTTATGTGTGTGTCATCAGATTCTTAGTTTAGAATGTTTCGTATTATTTTAAGATAGAACAGTGCATCAGCTATAGTGAAAACATGTCATCCTTTAGATCCAAGTGGCACCCATTTATGTGATATTATGACTTCCTGAATGTGACTTCGTTATGGTGAATCAAAAAAAAAAGATTCTTAGTTTAGAAATCCACATCGTGGTTGAATAATTTTTCTATTTGAACCCAAAAATCGAACGGTGAATGTTCTACTTAGCGCTAAGTAGATCTCCGTAGCCTCAATGTGGTTTATGAATACGGCCCCTGGACTTGTCTTAATTGGTTTGGGCGGGGGGTGGGGCGGGACAATAAATGCGGGGCAATAAATGGGTATTATCTTGTTAATATGATCAAGACGTGATCAAAAGTTGGCGGCAAAGCCTGGGCAGGTCACCTCTATATCATGCTTTGTAGATACAGAGATATATAGTGCACAATATGGGTATATATGTATATGTCACAGGAAGCGGAAACATCGTTGGTGCATATAGGGGAGACCGGGGCTCGCTGAGACACGAGGCCCATTGGGACAGGCGGCCTTAGAGCACTACCACGTGCGCGATTCCCATTGTGACGTCATCAGACGACAGAGGGTTTCCCTCCACGCATTTTCCCTGCAGCAAGTACAGCTACCGCTAACTGGTTGGACAGTGGTTTGTTGACCGCTCAAGAGCAGAGATATATGATATCCTCTGTCGGTCTGGGACAGGTATGGAGCAATAATTCACCCAGGAATTAGTTTACAGGGAAGGTATTTCTTATTTAGAGTTTTACCTACACTTTTTTCAAATGGACCATTTTTAAATGGTCTATGACCCCCCCCCCCCCCTCCCCGTCCATCCCTCTCTCCATCTCACCTCACCATTGCTTGGCCGGTAAACCCCGTGTGAGGCGAAACCCGATGGGGCTTAATCACGGCTTATAGTTGCACGCCAGGCCGATAGCCCGGACGTTGACGTCTGCAGGGTCTGACCGAGGACCAGCAGGAAGCATGCCATGGCGCTAGTGACAACAGAAGCCTCAGTCATTAACATGACGCATCACGCCAAGCCGACATCAACGCCAGCCTCAGCGCGTAACGATCCTGTGACGTCACGTCCCGAGCCTTCTGTTCGTTCTCGATGTTGAGTCTTCCGGTTGGTCACGCAGTTATAACTTCCGGCGCCGCAAGCCTCATTCGCACATTCCTGGCCGCGTTTTCGCATTCTACTCGCTTCCGGTGTGGATTTGGCCATGTGAGTGAGGCCACCAAAGTGGAGAGGGGGGTGTCGTCGGGGTGAAGCGGTTGAGGGGAGGGAGGGGTGGGCAGTCAATGACCACCAGAGACATGCCCACCGCGCGACTAATAGCGACACTGCCAAGATTTCCCAAGCGGCGCTCGCCTCGCTTCCGCTAAATTAGCCCCATGCGGTGTAATGCTCGGCCACCTTCCGGCAGCTCTGACCAGTTCATCTTCTTCTCCAAGGACCCAGCATCTTACACCTCCTCTCCAAACCGGGCCCCCACCACCCCGCCACCCCACCACCCCACCACTCACCACCTTACATCCTCCCCCCTCCCCCTTTCACCGCCATGAGCATGACACCGTTGCCGCCTCCCCCTCCCCCAAACCCCCCACCAGACTACATTTGCTAGATTTTTCCCGACGGCTCGGCAGATTGGCTGTCGCAACGCGCTCTCTGAAACACTCGTCTTTGGAAAAGTCGACAATGCTTCTGGCACTGCGCGACTCCACCACCTCCGACCCCCCCCCCCCCCCCTTCCACATTAGGCCGGTGACCAGCGTTCCAACAGGGTAGGCTGGTTACTTATGTCTTCGCGGACCACGCCCATTGCGCTGCGCTGTGCCAGACTTTGCACGCACCATCTATGCACCGGATAAGAACTTAAATTAAAAGGCAATGCATGACCAATTAATTAATTAATTAACGCAGTTCACTTTCTTTTGTGAAAATGAAACGACCTCTTACCCACATTCCATGCATTCCAGTGTGTCGTACCCACACTGTGAGGGTGGACCACACACGGCGTACCGGGTGTGGAGCCCGCACACCCATCAGGCACACAGACAAATAACCGAATCGCAGGTGACTGGTCACAGCGCAAAAATACATTACGTTGAGCAATGAGCAAAACACATGTCACAGTATTGTCGATGAAAAAAAGAAGCATTAAAAATTACGGAAATATTTAGCAATGAAAAAATGAAAAAGATAAAAAGATAATAGATACAATATATGAAGTCTGATATATATTCCTCAGACAGCCCATGCCCGTGAATGTCCAGGCACCCTGCCATGCCTCCATGCGACCCTCCACACTATTACCATAACAGGTCGGCATGACCTCTACCAAACCAAGCCAGCAGCTATAATTACTCATTTATTGTCCGTTATATCAGTAATCATCTTTCGGTTCTCACTGTGCCATCTGCTACTGTGCTCCGCCCGGTCGTCACCTTTCTTTGCTCATGCGTTATTCTTCCTCTTCGGCAGTACCCCCCCCCCCCCCCCCCCCCGGAACCCCTCGAAGTGAGACGTTTTCTGGTCAGTCACAGCGATTTCCTTAACTGCGCGCGTCCCGGAAATCCGTCTTTTAGGAGCCTCCGAGGATATAATTAGCGTTATGAATGGCTGTCGCGACCAGCCAATCAGGATGCAGGGCGGGACGCGATCGGTCCCACGGGAATGCTATCGTTTTCCGCTCGGCTGTCGGCGAGGACGGAAGGCGGCGGGGAGGGCGAGGACAAGGCGGTGGGGTGCGAGGACGGGGAGGCGGTGGGGGGGGGGGCGAGGACGGAAGGCGGCGGGGAGGGCGAGGACAAGGAGAAGGCGGTGGGGTGCGAGGACGGGGAGGCGGTGGGGGGGGGGGGCGAGGACGGGAGGCGGGGGGGAGGGCGAGGACAAGGAGAAGGCGGTGGGATAAGAGGACGGGGAGGCGGTGGGGGGGGGGGAGGACGGAAGGCGGGGGGGAGGGCGAGGACAAGGAGAAGGCGGTCGGGTGCGAGGACGGGGAGGCGGTGGGGGGGGGGGGCGAGGACGGAAGGCGGCGGAGAGGGCGAGGACAAGGAGAAGGCGGTGGGGTGCGAGGACGGGAGGCGGGGGACGGAAGGGGGCGAGGACGGAAAGGTTGGGGCGGGGTGAGGACGGGGAGGAGGCGTGGGGGTGTGCGAGGAAGGAGCGGCGACAAGGAAGGGGGGCGGGGTGGCAGGGGGAGATGGATGCCATTGGCGGAGGAAGAGGCCACGGCAGTGGTGAGGTCGGGGCCACCGAGCGGTAGGTGTGGACGGGGTTAAAGCTGATGAGGAGAGAGGGACGCGAGGTGATGTGGTTGGGAGGGGGTGGCGGGGGGGGGGAGAGTGCTTGATGACAGGTATCGGAACGGCTTCTATGAGAGATATGGACAAAGCACCACGAAGAAAGAGATGAAGAGAGAGATGCAGGAAGAGACGTAGATATATATAGATAGGTATGTGCAGAAAAAGAGCGGGAATAAGATGCGGGCGGAAGACGGGGTGGGGGTCATAGGAAAGTAGCGAAAAATTGATAGCTAGTAAAAAGTGCGGACAAAAAAAACGTGTAACAACATAGATAGAAACCGGTCACGGGAGCATTGGTAGTGCTGTGACGGAGACTGGGAGTGGATGCGGGAGGAGACAGCAAGGGGTACATTGGTAGTGCTGTGACGGAGATTGGGAGGGGATGCGGGAGGAGACAGCAAGGGGAGCATTGGTAGTGCTGTGACGGAGACTGGGAGTGGATGCGGGAGGAGACAGCAAGGGGTACATTGGTAGTGCTGTGACGGAGACTGGGAGTGGATGCGGGAGGAGACAGCAAGGGGTACATTGGTAGTGCTGTGACGGAGACTGGGAGTGGATGCGGGAGGAGACAGCAAGGGGTACATTGGTAGTGCTGTGACGGAGACTGGGAGTGGATGCGGGAGGAGACAGCAAGGGGTACATTGGTAGTGCTGTGACGGAGACTGGGAGTGGATGCGGGAGGAGACAGCAAGGGGTACATTGGTAGTGCTGTGACGGAGATTGGGAGTGGATGCGGGAGGAGACAGCAAGGGGAGCATTGGTAGTGCTGTGACGGAGACTGGGAGTGGATGCGGGAGGAGACAGCAAGGGGTACATTGGTAGTGCTGTGACGGAGAATGGGAGTGGATGCGGGAGGAGACAGCAAGGGGTACATTGGTAGTGCTGTGACGGAGATTGGGAGTGGATGCGGGAGGAGACAGCAAGGGGTACATTGGTAGGGCTGGGACGGAGACTGGGAGTGTATGCGGGAGGAGACAGCAAGGGGTACATTGGTAGTGCTGTGACGGAGACTGGGAGTGTACGCGGGAGGAGACAGCAAGGGGTACATTGGTAGTGCTGTGGCGGAGACTGGGAGTGGATGCGGGAGGAGACAGCAAGGGGTACATTGGTAGTGCTGTGACGGAGACTGGGAGTGGATGCGGGAGGAGACAGCAAGGGGTACATTGGTAGTGCTGTGACGGAGATTGGGAGTGGATGCGGGAGGAGACAGCAAGGGGAGCATTGGTAGTGCTGTGACGGAGACTGGGAGTGGATGCGGGAGGAGACAGCAAGGGGTACATTGGTAGTGCTGTGACGGAGAATGGGAGTGGATGCGGGAGGCTACAGCAAGGGGTACATTGGTAGTGCTGTGACGGAGATTGGGAGTGGATGCGGGAGGAGACAGCAAGGGGTACATTGGTAGTGCTGTGACGGAGACTGGGAGTGGATGCGGGAGGAGACAGCAAGGGGTACATTGGTAGTGCTGTGACGGAGACTGGGAGTGTACGCGGGAGGAGACAGCAAGGGGTACATTGGTAGTGCTGTGACGGAGACTGGGAGTGGATGCGGGAGGAGACAGCAAGGGGAGCATTGGTAGTGCGGTGACGAAGACTGGGAGTGTATGCGGGCAGAGACAGCAAGGGATACATTGGTAGTGCCGTGACGGAGACTGGGAGTGGATGCGGGAGGAGACAGCAAGGGGTACATTGGTAGTGCTGTGGCGGAGACTGGGAGTGGATGCGGGAGGAGACAGCAAGGGGTACATTGGTAGTGCTGTGACGGAGACTGGGAGTGGATGCGGGAGGAGACAGCAAGGGATACATTGGTAGGGCTGGGACGGAGACTGGGAGTGTATGCGGGAGGAGACAGCAAGGGGTACATTGGTAGTGCTGTGACGGAGACTGGGAGAGGATGCGGGAGAAGACAGCAAGGGGTACATTGGTAGTGCTGTGGCGGAGACTGGGAGTGGATGCGGGAGGAGACAGCAAGGGGTACATTGGTAGTGCTGTGACGGAGATTGGAAGTGGATGCGGGAGGAGACAGCAAGGGGTACATTGGTAGTGCGGTGACGAAGACTGGGAGTGTATGCGGGAGGAGACAGCAAGGGGAGCATTGGTAGTGCTGTGACGGAGATTGGGAGTGTATGCGGGAGGAGACAGCAAGGGGTACATTGGCAGTGCTGTGACGGAGACTGGGAGTGGATGCGGGAGGAGACAGCAAGGGGTACATTGGTAGTGCTGTGACGGAGACTGGGAGTGGATGCGGGAGGAGACAGGAAGGGGAGCATTGGTAGTGCTGTGACGGAGACTGGGAGTGGATGCGGGAGGAGACAGCAAGGGGAGCATTGGTAGTGCTGTGACGGAGACTGGGAGTGGATGCGGGAGGAGACAGCAAGGGGAGCATTGGTAGTGCTGTAACGGAGATTGGGAGTGGATGCGGGAGGAGACAGCAAGGGGTACATTGGTAGTGCTGTGACGGAGACTGGGAGTGTATGCGGGAGGAGACAGCAAGGGGTACATTGGTAGCGCTGTGACGGAGACTGGGAGTGTATGCGGGAGGAGACAGCAAGGGGTACATTGGTAGTGCTGTGACGGAGACTGGGAGTGGATGCGGGAGGAGACAGCAAGGGGTACATTGGTAGTGCGGTGACGGAGACTGGGAGTGGATGCGGGAGGAGTCAGCAAGGGGTACATTGGTAGTGCGGTGACGGAGACTGGGAGTGGATGCGGGAGGAGACAGCAAAGGGTACATTGGTAGTGCTGTGACGGAGACTGGGAGCGGATGCGGGAGGAGGCAGCAAGGGGAGCATTGGTAGTGCTGTAACGGAGATTGGGAGTGGATGCGGGAGGAGACAGCAAGGGGTACATTGGTAGTGCTGTGACGGAGACTGGGAGCGGATGCGGGAGGAGGCAGCAAGGGGAGCATTGGTAGTGCTGTGACGGAGACTGGGAGTGGATGCGGGAGAAGACAGCAAGGGGTACATTGGTAGCGCTGTGACGGAGACTGGGAGTGTATGCGGGAGGAGACAGCAAGGGATACATTGGTAGTGCTGTGACGGAGACTGGGAGTGGATGCGGGAGGAGACAGCAAGGGGTACATTGGTAGTGCGGTGACGGAGACTGGGAGTGGATGCGGGAGGAGACAGCAAGGGGTACATTGGTAGTGCGGTGACGGAGATTGGGAGTGTATGCGGGAGAAGACAGCAAGGGGTACATTGGTAGTTCTGTGACGGAGACTGGGAGTGGATGCGGGAGGAGACAGCAAGGGGTACATTGGTAGTGCTGTGACGGAGACTGGGAGAGGATGCGGGAGGAGATAGCAAGGGGTACATTGGTAGTGCTGTGACAGAGATTGGGAGTGGATGCGGGAGGAGACAGCAGGGGGTACATTGGCAGTGCTGTGACGGAGACTGGGAGTGTATGCGGGAGGAGATAGCAAGGGGTACATTGGTAGTGCTGTGACGGAGACTGGGAGTGGATGCGGGAGGAGACAGCAAGGGATACATTGGTAGGGCTGGGACGGAGACTGGGAGTGTATGCGGGAGGAGACAGCAAGGGGTACATTGGTAGTGCTGTGACGGAGACTGGGAGAGGATGCGGCAGAAGACAGCAAGGGGTACATTGGTAGTGCTGTGGCGGAGACTGGGAGTGGATGCGGGAGGAGACAGCAAGGGGTACATTGGTAGTGCTGTGGCGGAGACTGGGAGTGGATGCGGGAGGAGACAGCAAGGGGTACATTGGTAGTGCTGTGACGGAGACTGGGAGTGTATGCGGGAGGAGACAGCAAGGGGTACATTGGTAGTGCTGTGACGGAGACTGGGAGAGGATGCGGGAGAAGACAGCAAGGGGTACATTGGTAGTGCTGTGGCGGAGACTGGGAGTGTATGCGGGAGGAGACAGCAAGGGGTACATTGGTAGTGCTGTGACGGAGACTGGGAGAGGATGCGGGAGAAGACAGCAAGGGGTACATTGGTAGTGCTGTGGCGGAGACTGGGAGTGTATGCGGGAGGAGACAGCAAGGGGTACATTGGTAGTGCTGTGACGGAGACTGGGAGAGGATGCGGGAGAAGACAGCAAGGGGTACATTGGTAGTGCTGTGGCGGAGACTGGGAGTGGATGCGGGAGGAGACAGCAAGGGGTACATTGGTAGTGCTGTGACGGAGACTGGGAGTGGATGCGGGAGAAGACAGCAAGGGGAGCATTGGTAGTGCTGTGACGGAGACTGGGAGTGAATGCGGGAGGAGATAGCAAGGGGTACATTGGTAGTGCTGTGACGGAGACTGGGAGTGGATGCGGGAGGAGACAGCAAGGGGTACATTGGTAGTGCTGTGACGGAGACTGGGAGAGGATGCGGGAGAAGACAGCAAGGGGTACATTGGTAGTGCTGTGGCGGAGACTGGGAGTGGATGCGGGAGGAGACAGCAAGGGGTACATTGGTAGTGCTGTGACGGAGATTGGGAGAAGATGCGGGAGGAGACAGCAAGGGGTACATTGGTAGTGCTGTGGCGGAGACTGGGAGTGGATGCGGGAGGAGACAGCAAGGGGTACATTGGTAGTGCTGTGACGGAGACTGGGAGAGGATGCGGGAGGAGACAGCAAGGGGTACATTGGTAGTGCTGTGGCGGAGACTGGGAGTGGATGCGGGAGGAGACAGCAAGGGGTACATTGGTAGTGCTGTGACGGAGATTGGGAGAAGATGCGGGAGGAGACAGCAAGGGGAGCATTCGTAGTGCTGTGACGGAGACTGGGAGCGGATGCGGGAGGAGACAGCAAGGGATACATTGGTAGTGCTGTGGCGGAGACTGGGAGTGGATGCGGGAGGAGACAGCAAGGGGTACATTGGTAGTGCTGTGACGGAGATTGGGAGAAGATGCGGGAGGAGACAGCAAGGGGAGCATTCGTAGTGCTGTGACGGAGACTGGGAGCGGATGCGGGAGGAGACAGCAAGGGGTACATTGGTAGTGCTGTGACGAGACTGGGAGTGTATGCGGGAGGAGACAGCAAGGGGTACATTGGTAGTGTTGTGACGGAGACTGGGAGTGGATGCGGGAGGAGACAGCAAGGGGTACATTGGTAGTGCTGTGACGGAGACTGGGAATGGATGCGGGAGGAGACAGCAAGGGGTACATTGGTAGTGCTGTGACGGAGACTGGGAGTGGATGCGGGAGGAGACAGCAAGGGGTACATTGGTAGTGCTGTGACGGAGACTGGGAGTGGATGCGGGAGGAGACAGCAAGGGGAGCATTGGTAGTGCTGTGACGGAGACTGGGAGTGTATGCGGGAGGAGACAGCAAGGGGTACATTGGTAGTGCTGTGACGGAGACTGGGAGTTTGATGCGGGAGGAGACAGCAAGGGGTACATTGGTAGTGCTGTGACGGAGACTGGGAGTGGATGCGGGAGGAGACAGCAAGGGGAGCATTGGTAGTGCTGTGACGGAGACTGGGAGTGGATGCGGGAGGAGACAGCAAGGGGTACATTGTCAGTGCTGTGACGGAGACTGGGATTGGATGCGGGAGGAGACAGCAAGGGGAGCATTGGTAGTGCTGTGACGGAGACTGGGAGTGGATGCGGGAGGAGACAGCAAGGGGAGCATTGGTAGTGCTGTGACGGAGACTGGGAGTGGATGCGGGAGGAGACAGCAAGGGGAGCATTGGTAGTGCTGTGACGGAGACTGGGAGTGGATGCGGGAGGAGACAGCAAGGGGAGCATTGGTAGTGCTGTGACGGAGACTGGGAGTGGATGCGGGAGGAGACAGCAAGGGGTACATTGGCAGTGCTGTGACGGAGACTGGGATTGGATGCGGGAGGAAACAGCAAGGGGAGCATTGTTAGTGCTGTGACGGAGACTGGGAGTGGATGCGGGAGGAGACAGCAAGGGGAGCATTGGTAGTGCTGTGACGGAGACTGGGAGTGGATGCAAGAGGAGACAGCAAGTGGAGCGCCTCGTCAGCCTGGTTCTATCGTATGTACCCTCGATTAGAGGGCGACAAAACAAACAATATCGCACACTATATATGTAGACATATATATTTGTGTAATTGTTAATAAACACGACACTTATTAGTGCAATTACTTATCCTTGGCGAAGCAAGGGAAAACAGCTTCCAGAACATGCTAACTTTTTATCGTGTTTCTTATTATCGAGGATGCTACATAGTCAACAGAACCGGTTAATAAATATTCCTGATGAATCACTTATAGCTTTCACAAGGTCTATTGAACTGCGGGATGAACAGATGTCGAGCTGCACTCGCAACATTTTCCCTTATCTCTCGGCTTGGATGAATTGCCCTATTATGCTGGCCGAGAAGAGTCAAGTCCAGCTCTAATATGCCGGCCACCAGTCGGCAGTGAATTGCATTGATCCCCCTGGACCGGCGAACCCTGGCTCCCATGTTAACCACCGCCGGACGCTCCGCCGGCCGATTCTCCAGGGAGACGTGGACGTGGGGAGGCGTGGGGGGGGGGGGGGGGTAAAGGAAATGGGCGGTTGGGCTACATGGGGGGGGGCGGGACACACCCTTGTCAGGGTTAATTATGGATGAGGATATCCCCCAACAGAACCCCGTCATGTTTTCACCCTCGTGAGACGCTTTGGCCGCCTATCGCCGCGGCAGGAGAGTGGGGTAAAGAGGGGCGGGAGGGGGGGGGGGGGTAACGAATGTGGAGAGGGGGAAGATGAGGCTGGATATTAACAGGGTGACCGTGGTAGCTTGGTATATAACGTGTATGGGAAGTACGTAGAACCCCACTGGGTGTTTTGAAAATAAAGCGTTTGGTGGAGCGCCTCTGCATCTGGCAGGCTGCTGGTTGGTGGAGCGCCTCTGCATCTGGCAGGCTGCTGGTTGGTGGAGCGCCTCTGCATCTGGCAGGCTGCTGGTTGGTGGAGGGCCTCTGCATCTGGCAGGCTGCTGGTTGGTGGAGCGCCTCCGCATCTGGCAGGCTGCTGGTTGGTGGAGCGCCTCTGCATCTGGCAGGCTGCTGGTTGGTGGAGCGCCTCTGCATCTGGGAGGCTGCTGGTTGGTGGAGCGCCTCTGCATCTGGCAGGCTGCTGGTTGGTGGAGCGCCTCTGCATCTGGCAGGCTGCTGGTTGGTGGAGCGCCTCTGCATCTGGCAGGCTGCTGGTTGGTGGAGGGCCTCTGCATCTGGCAGGCTGCTGGTTGGTGGAGCGCCTCTGCATCTGGCAGGCTGCTGGTTGGTGGAGCGCCTCTGCATCTGGCAGGCTGCTGGTTGGTGGAGGGCCTCTGCATCTGGCAGGCTGCTGGTTGGTGGAGCGCCTCTGCATCTGGCAGGCTGCTGGTTGGTGGAGCGCCTCTGCATCTGGCAGGCTGCTGGTTGGTGGAGCGCCTCTGCATCTGGCAGGCTGCTGGTTGGTGGAGCGCCTCTGCATCTGGCAGGCTGCTGGTTGGTGGAGCGCCTCTGCATCTGGCAGGCTGCTGGTTGGTGGAGCGCCTCTGCATCTGGCAGGCTGCTGGTTGGTGGAGGGCCTCTGCATCTGGCAGGCTGCTGGTTGGTGGAGCGCCTCTGCATCTGGCAGGCTGCTGGTTGGTGGAGCGCCTCTGCATCTGGCAGGCTGCTGGTTGGTGGAGCGCCTCTGCATCTGGCAGGCTGCTGGTTGGTGGAGGGCCTCTGCATCTGGCAGGCTGCTGGTTGGTGGAGCGCCTCTGCATCTGGCAGGCTGCTGGTTGGTGGAGCGCCTCTGCATCTGGCAGGCTGCTGGTTGGTGGAGGGCCTCTGCATCTGGCAGGCTGCTGGTTGGTGGAGCGCCTCTGCATCTGGCAGGCTGCTGGTTGGTGGAGCGCCTCTGCATCTGGCAGGCTGCTGGTTGGTGGAGCGCCTCTGCATCTGGCAGGCTGCTGGTTGGTGGAGGGCCTCTGCATCTGGCAGGCTGCTGGTTGGTGGAGCGCCTCTGCATCTGGCAGGCTGCTGGTTGGTGGAGCGCCTCTGCATCTGGCAGGCTGCTGGTTGGTGGAGCGCCTCTGCATCTGGCAGGCTGCTGGTTGGTGGAGGGCCTCTGCATCTGGCAGGCTGCTGGTTGGTGGAGCGCCTCTGCATCTGGCAGGCTGCTGGTTGGTGGAGCGCCTCTGCATCTGGCAGGCTGCTGGTTGGTGGAGCGCCTCTGGCTCTGGCAGGCTGCTGGTTGGTGGAGCGCCTCTGCATCTGGCAGGCTGCTGGTTGGTGGAGCGCCTCTGCATCTGGCAGGCTGCTGGTTGGTGGAGCGCCTCTGCATCTGGCAGGCTGCTGGTTGGTGGAGGGCCTGTGCATCTGGCAGGCTGCTGGTTGGTGGAGCGCCTCTGCATCTGGCAGGCTGCTGGTTGGTGGAGCGCCTCTGCATCTGGCAGGCTGCTGGTTGGTGGAGCGCCTCTGCATCTGGCAGGCTGCTGGTTGGTGGAGCGCCTCTGCATCTGGCAGGCTGCTGGTTGGTGGAGCGCCTCTGCATCTGGCAGGCTGCTGGTTGGTGGAGCGCCTCTGCATCTGGCAGGCTGCTGGTTGGTGGAGCGCCTCTGCATCTGGCAGGCTGCTGGTTGGTGGAGCGCCTCTGCATCTGGGAGGCTGCTGGTTGGTGGAGCGCCTCTGCATCTGGCAGGCTGCTGGTTGGTGGAGGGCCTCTGCATCTGGCAGGCTGCTGGTTGGTGGAGCGCCTCTGCATCTGGCAGGCTGCTGGTTGGTGGAGCGCCTCTGCATCTGGCAGGCTGCTGGTTGGTGGAGCGCCTCTGCATCTGGCAGGCTGCTGGTTGGTGGAGCGCCTCTGCATCTGGCAGGCTGCTGGTTGGTGGAGGGCCTCTGCATCTGGCAGGCTGCTGGTTGGTGGAGCGCCTCTGCATCTGGCAGGCTGCTGGTTGGTGGAGCGCCTCTGCATCTGGCAGGCTGCTGGTTGGTGGAGGGCCTCTGCATCTGGCAGGCTGCTGGTTGGTGGAGCGCCTCTGCATCTGGCAGGCTGCTGGTTGCCAAGAAGAGGATAATAGAACAAGATGCAAACTTAACTGAGAGAAAAATGACAAAAGAAACTAAGTCTACACATAGAAATAGCTCTTTAGCTCTTTTGCAATAGCACGTAGTGAGCGGGTCGCAAACAGCTCTTGTGATAATGTGACTCATTGTGTGACGGAACTAAGATAACTGTCAAATTAGTGAAGAGGGTAATTAAGGGAAAATGCATTGAATTAAAACAAATGGAAAAAGCAGCACAGAAGAAGCTGGGATGGATATGTTAAGCCACAGTTATAGAAACATTATTAAAACAAACCAAACGATGATATTAATAACGGACGGGGGGTTTCTGTGCAAGAGCGGATCCATGGGGGGGGGGGGGCTGTGGGTCCGGACTTTTGAGGAAGAATGCCTTTTTTCAATACAAAATTTAGGCCATCTGAGGCGTGGAAGCTGCTGCCCCCCCCCCCCCCCCCACCGGTCCGGTTGCAAGTTTTCAGTGGACCGGTGACCGGTCGTCAAAAATTAGTGGACCCCCCGGTCGCAACTTTGTTTAGCGCCCCCCACCTCCCCCCACCTGCTCCCGCCCTCCCCCCCCCCGTCGGTCGCAAGTTTCAATGGACCACAGGGGCGGATCTAGGAATTTGCCAAGGGGGGGGGGGGGGTTGCTCTCTGAAAACGTCCTACCGAGGGGTGTGCTCGCTGACAAACTTGCGACCGGAGGGGGGGGGGCAGCGGCTCTGAAGACCTGTGACTGGGGGTGGGGGCGTGATCGGAAAAGCCGACGTACGTAGTTTTTTTCGCAAGGTGAGCTTGAAGCGCCCCACCTGAACCCCCTGGAAACTCAGCATTGTCTCTTAAAGTAAGCTACCCATAATAAGCCTCGGCGATTTTGAGCAGACCTCGGTAAACGTCGGCAAACATCGGCGGGCTGTAGTCCTGAGATTTTACGCAGTCTTAATGAAACAAAGCACGAATAAAACGGGAAAAGAAGTGGTGACATAAGTAAAATGCATAGAGCATCGTATAATAAGCTTCGGCGATTTAGAGAAGATCTCGGTAAACATCGACACACATCGGCGGTTGTCAGTGAAAGGGGAATCCCTAACTCGTTACGTCATTCACAGGGGAATCCCAATTCGTGACGTCATTCACAGGGAATAGCCCTTCGTGATAAATTCGGAAAATTCAAGAAAAAAAGCATCGAGAAATCTTGTAAATAGTTCAGAAAACATTCGTGTAGATCATAGTTATATCGGAGACCATTATATATAACCAGATTTATTAAAATGTGAACATAAGGCTTAAATTACTGATAATTAGTGTGACATAAGCTGCGCCAAAAAATATTTGTGAAATAACATTTTCAAGCTTCAGGACGAGTTTCTCGGGAAATTTGTACGGCTACCTATATATTTCTTTATCTTTATGACAAGAACGATGTCTTTAGAAGCTTTTAAAAGTAGTTTGGTGTCAAGATTTTCATTTTTGATGAAATAATAGCCAATTATGTGAAGGTGGTGATTTCGAATTTTGGCAAAAATTGTCCTGATTTTGCATAATTGCACTTTATCATTACCATTCTGTTATTTTTTGTGACTACTATTTCCATTTTTGAATATCATTCCTGTATTACACTAGGTTTTAACTTTCCAAAGAGCCATTACTGATGATAATGACCTAATATTGAGCTATATTGTAGCAAAATTACATATTCGTGGTAGGTGCCAAATTTTGGTCATTTTGTGAAATGGGGGTATACTTGGAAAATGGAGAATATGTTTTTAACGGGACGGTAAAGTATCCTAAAAATTTACCAGAAGGTGTATAATTGGGTATACTTTCATAAACCACAAATACAGAGCTCTTTTACCTTGCTATTATGGGTAGCTTACCTGAAGGAATTTACGGCATAAAAAAAACGTGAAAGAAAATTGCCCAAAAGTATTGATCTTAAATATTTTGTAGTTTATATTATTTCCTGTTTTGTACATTGTATCAATATTTAGATTTCGTAGCGAAAAAATGCTCGAAAATTCGTAAAACGGCCACATATAAGTTGCATTCGCTAGGTGGCGCCACGGTGATCTCTTGTACATGTCACGATGGCTATAAAGCGATCTACGACACGGTGTATCACGGCAGGATGTCAGGTGTATAGGTACCAACAATGTAACAACTATACTGGGGTCCGCGGCATCTGACATTGTCACCTATGCGATTAGACTGAGCGGCCCACACAGCTTGGCGGGGAGGGACGACGGACGGCGTCTGGATGCGGGACGCGGGGAGGCTGAGACAGAGACAGTTCAAAGTGGAGAGACGTGTCAACCTGATAGAGAGGGCGGTGCTACATTATACGGGGACAGACCACGTGGCAGGGGACAACATGTACTTGTCTCCCGAACAAGGCAGGAAGATTAGATAGACCCTGGCGAGTGGGCAATGAGATTAACCCGATGGCCTGCAGGGAGGGCAATAATATCGTCCCTCGTGCTCTGCCCTCCTATCCCTAGCCTCAACCCCGGCTCCTCCCCGACCCACCACCCCCGCCCCACGCTCGCCGGCCCAACACAATAGATGGAGCGAGGCCGAGGGCTAAGATTGACAGTTACAAGGAAAGGCTTGACACGGGGCGCTGAGACCCCGCCCGGCCGCCCGGCTCACGAGCTCTACCAATGACGAGGCAGACAGAGATACCAGTGGCGCTGCCAGCGACGTGCGCAGCAGCAACAGTGTCAGCCGCAGCCGCCTGAGCCCCAGCCCCAGCGCCCCAGCCCCAGCCCCAATCCCAGCGGCCGGCGCCCCAGCCCCAGCCGCCGATGATCTGCAGAGCCAGGGAGGAGCATCTGGTCGCCTGCCACATGACGGGGGCACCGCTGTGTCCCACCGGCGACTCTTGCCGCCCCCCCTCGTCCTCCTAGTCCAATGTCTTGTAGACGATACCTCCCCCCCCCCTTTACTAAACACCCACCCCAGCCCTCTCTCCACCCCTCCCTATGCTCGCTCTTCCCTCTTGCTGTCTCCGCTCGACTATTCCATCCCTCACCACCCTCCTCCTACGGGGGGTAGGAGGAGGGTGGGGGGGTAGGAGGAGGGTGGGGGGCCCCCCCTGCCAACCATCCCGACGGCTGCCATCCCTCCCCCCGCCGCCGGCTATAAAGGCCCAGTGGCCATCGCCCTCCCAGGCGCAGATGGAAACTTGACAGCAAACTACTCGAAGGACTCAGCTAACAATCTGCTCCAACTCACGACAACTGACCGGCCAGCGGCTCGCCTTATAGCGAGCTCCCTCAGTCCCCACCAGACTGAGTTGGCAAGACGCTCAGAGGGCGGAGCAGAGCAGTCGCCCCGCTAAACCCTAAGCCTTATACCCAAGGGGGGCGCAGACCTTTCCCTGCAAGGAACCTTTAAAGTCGCAATGGAATTAGCGAGAAGCTTATTAAGCATTACAGCATCATAAGGGATCCATTAGGTATCTGTCGTCATTACAAGTCCCAGGGTGCCGGGCTCGTCATCGCCTTACAGCGCCTCACATACAAGTCGCGGCCAAAAGTCGACATTGCGCGACTCGCGGGCACGGCGCACATGGTCTTAAGTCAATGGTCTGTTGCCCTCTGTGTTTAGAGGTCACATTTCATGAGCGGCACAGTTCGCATGGCCCCTCCGTCGTTGTCCCTTTGACCTCTGTGGCAGCAGACACAGCTCCAGTTGGATTTAAAGTGAAAAAGAGAAATTCGTTTTCGGCCAGGTCTTCATCTAATTGGAGTTTCTTGGAAACAAAGGTAAGTTTTGATGCGGGTAATTTTAAGGCTGTTATAATTGCGCGAAAGATATGTTAAGAACACAGATTATAGGCTACAACTGGTTAACACTTAAAGTTGCATATCGAGCTCTTTCCTGCCAAAACTAAAGAGGTCAAAATACAAATACAAATCGGTTCCTGAATAATTCAAGATTTTTTTGGTCTATATTCCACGCATGCCAGACTGCCAAATAGAGTCTCTAAGCATTGACCGTAATATTAATTTACCGCAAGTTTTCATTTTAGTGGTAAACGTCATCAGTTTGTGTGCTTCGCGATGCTTTGTTATTAGTAGCAGCACCGCGAGAGAGTTCCGTGGTGTCCCGGGATAGACAGGTTTGCCACACCACAGACACGGTGATGTTTATCAGGTTTCTGAATTTATAGAACGAAACAATTGAGGTTTCTGCAAAATTTGATATAAATTTCGCCTGGGCTTAATTTTGGCGGGAACGAGTTCGATCTGCAAATTTTATTTCATTTTCTAACATAGTGTGTTAACAAGATAAATATTCCACAAGATAAATTCGACTTAAACCGACTAAGTGAAGCATGCTGCCGTATGTTACTCAATCCATCGAGGCTCAATGGCAGATATGCGCTTATTTCACATAATTACATGTCGATCTATTTGATTTTGAAAATATTAACAATAAAATGTTACTCCGTTGATTGAGTTTATACCCCGATCGCCGAAATACGAACTATTTTTATGGCTAGATTGCGGACGGCAATAGTCACCGTTTATTGCCATGTGAGTAGACGGTGCGTATTGTCCGCAGACACTGATACAGGTGTGTGGCTGGGCCTGGGGCACCCCATTCCACCCCTTCCAAGTTAGCTCAAACATCTTTTTATGGGCAATTGCAAAACAGCCACACTGCCTGTATGAATTCCTCTTGCTGAACTTGAATCAATTGCTCAGACTTACATATATACCTTACAGTTGCGTACATCATAATGTAGCAAAAATTCCATAAATAATACATACAGGCATGACATTAAACGTGATATTTCAAGGGAAACGTTTGGTGGCTGCAATGTAGTCGTGAACCGCTTGCAATATATAACGCTTATCTTCAATTGATAGAGACGGATTACCAAAAAGAATGGTGCCAATTGATACGGACGATAGAACGTGGATTTTGCGAAATAAATATCTCTAAAATTCGTATAATGTGCGCACCCGACGGAAAAATGAACACAGTCCTCCTTTACAGCTCCGCAGCGACAACTCGGGCTTTCTACAAGATTCAAGTGAGAGTTTAGAGCGAGCTGCAGCTCATGCGAATACGCGCGTGCAATATATTGACTGTTTCTAATAGTATTACAGTAATACAGTTTGCCGTTGTCAGTTATATTCCCGGACACCGTTTTATGAATATTTAAAATTGCTACTTGAAACGCTTAAAGTGTTCATGCCACGATTTTGTCTTGCTCAGAGTTAACTTGGTTTAGGGAAGATAAATAACTAACAATTTGTTTTAATGATAGCTTACATTTTTTATTCCACGATATCACTATAAACGCGTCCGTCAAAGTAACAAAAGTAAAATCCAGCGGGTCTATTTCTGGGAGCATTGCATCTGAGCGTTATTTGAAAATTCCCCAATGATGTCACAAGATTGACAGGTGAGCTTCGATGCAGCGCCTAGAAATCTATGGTCGAGGGCGTGTATTGTTATGGTTGAGTACGTTTCGTTGAATTCAAGCCAATAAGTAGAGATAATATGAGTCTCAATATAAAAGCACATGCGTTTGTATTCCCCTTTGACGTCATTTTCCTCGCTCGCAGAAGTTAAATTGGTAGGTGCGAAAAGAAGTGGAAAAAGTATGCCCTTCTACTATTTGGGGCGTTACAGCTCGATAATATAAGCGTGGAAACACAGAAGATTAATATGAGCTAAATTTGTTTTGGCGTGGCACGAACATTTTAAGGGTTGAGCAATCTGCGTATAGTGACTGGTAATTCGTTCCACATTCGTATTGCGCTAGGTATAAATGATTTGTAAAACGTTGACAACCTTGTATTAAATTGCGTAATATTAAGTGGGCTAGCTACCATACCCTATGATCATAACTTTTCCACTGAATATGATTTGAGTTTCTTGACAATAATGTGTAGTTGTGGAATCGCGTAACGTTTTAAATATGATTTAAATTAGCGAATAATTTGGGTAAAATAATTGAGATACATTATATGAGAGTGCATGAGCTCCAGAGTACAGAGGCGCCACGTCTCCAGCAGTAACATCTTACTCTTTACGAAGGAAGACCTGAGCTCTTTATGCTGCACACATATAGCCAGAGACACGGGGGATTCGAACCACGCAGCGGCTGGAATTCTGGCTGGCTGGCTGGCCCGGCACACCCCACGACAGCCGTACACACTGGTACACGCCACGGCGGTGTGACTGACCCCAGCCGTACACACCGGTACACGCCACGGCGGTGTGACTGACCCCAGCCGTACACACCGGTACACGCCACCGCGGTGTGACTGACCCCAGCCGTACACACCGGTACACGCCACGGCGGTGTGACTGACCCCAGCCGTACACACCGGTACACGCCACCGCGGTGTGACTGACCCCAGCAGTACACACTGGTACACGCCACAGCGGTGTGACTGACCCCAGCCGTACACACTGGTACACGCCACGCCGGTGTGACTGACCCCAGCCGTACACACCGGTACACGCCACGGCGGTGTGACTGACCCCAGCCGTACACACCGGTACACGCCACCGCGGTGTGACTGACCCCAGCCGTACACACCGGTACACGCCACGGCGGTGTGACTGACCCCAGCCGTACACACCGGTACACGCCACCGCGGTGTGACTGACCCCAGCAGTACACACTGGTACACGCCACAGCGGTGTGACTGACCCCAGCCGTACACACTGGTACACGCCACGGCGGTGTGACTGACCCCAGCCGTACACACTGGTACACGCCACGGCGGTGTGACTGACCCCAGCCGTACACACCGGTACACGCCACCGCGATGTGACTGACCCCAGCCGTACACACTGGTACACGCCACGGCGGTGTGACTGACCCCAGCCGTACACACCGGTACATGCCACGGCGGTGTGACTGACCCCAGCCGTACACACTGGTACACGCCACGGCGGTGTGACTGACCCCAGCCGTACACACCGGTACACGCCACGGCCGTGTGACTGACCCCAGCCGTACACACTAGTACACGCGACGGCAGTGTGACTGACCCCAGCCGTACACACTGGTACACACCACGGCCGTGTGACTGACCCCAGCCGTACACACTGGTACACACCACGGCCGTGTGACTGACCCCAGCCGTACACACTGGTGCACACCACGGCCGTGTGACTGACCCCAGCCGTACACACTGGTACACGCCAGGGCGGTGTGACTGACCCCAGCCGTACACACTGGTACACGCCACCGCGGTGTGACTGACCCCAGCAGTACACACTGGTACACGCCACGGCCGTGTGACTGACCCCAACCGTACACACTGGTACACGCCACGGCGGTGTGACTGACCCCAGCCGTACACACCGGTACACGCCACGGCGGTGTGACTGACCCCAGCCGTACACACTGGTACACGCCACCGCGGTGTGACTGACCCCAGCAGTACACACTGGTACACGCCACGGCCGTGTGACTGACCCCAACCGTACACACTGGTACACGCCACGGCCGTGTGACTGACCCCAGCCGTACACACTGGTACACGCCACGGCGGTGTGACTGACCCCAGCAGTACACACTGGTACACGCCACGGCCGTGTGACTGACCCCAACCGTACACACTGGTACACGCCACGGCCGTGTGACTGACCCCAGCCGTACACACTGGTACACGCCACGGCGGTGTGACTGACCCCAGCAGTACACACTGGTACACGCCACGGCGGCCTGACTGACCCCAGCCGTACACACTGGTACACGCCACGGCCGTGTGACTGACCCCAGCCGTACACACTGGTACACGCCACGGCCGTGTGACTGACCCCAGCCGTACACACTGGTACACGCCACGGCGGTGTGACTGACCCCAGCCGTACACACTGGTACACGCCACGGCCGTGTGACTGACCCCAGCCGTACACACTGGTACACGCCACGGCCGTGTGACTGACCCCAGCCGTACACACTGGTACACGCCACGGCGGTGTGACTGACCCCAGCAGTACACACTGGTACACGCCACGGCGGCCTGACTGACCCCAGCCGTACACACTGGTACACGCCACGGCCGTGTGACTGACCCCAGCCGTACACACTGGTACACGCCACGGCCGTGTGACTGACCCCAGCCGTACACACTGGTACACGCCACGGCGGTGTGACTGACCCCAGCCGTACACACTGGTACACGCCACGGCTGTGTGACTGACCCCAGCCGTACACACTGGTACACGCCACGGCCGTGTGACTGACCCCAGCCGTACACACTGGTACACGCCACGGCGGTCTGACTGACCTCAGCAGCAAGGGCAACTACTTCACGATAATATTGGCGAGTTACTTTTTGGACTGAATTATCAGACCGTAAACAAATCAGTATGACCCTATCCAATGAGACAATGCCGTTATTTCAGTGTCATTACACAAGGTAAACAACTGGTGTTTACATTGGCATTTCTCCTGTGTTTGAGCTGATAATAAGTCCCAAATGTCTGCTTTCCTACAGCTTCGCGTGTTAACCAGGTTAACGACGCGAGTAAAGTCTCCATTGTGCGCGAGCCGGGACCGCGCTGGGTGGAGGGCTCTTGCGGCACTGAGCCGGGCGGCTCTAGGGGACCCCACCCCCACCACCCGCAGCTCTGATCAAGCAGGTCCTTCACTGCCCTGCCGTCGGCCGCCAAGCCAATTTGTGACAACTCGCAAGTTCCAAGTACCCAACACTGGCCGCAACGTCGCCATTAGTCAGTGGGAGTGAGCGCACTGAGAGGGGCACGCCGCGGTCACAGCCTTGTAACCCCGGCACCCCGGCACCCCACCCCGAGAGAGACATCACCCCTTGAGGGTGGCGACAGGGCGGTCGCAGCCTTGTCACCCCGCCACGCCGATACCCCGATACCCCACCCCGCGAGAGGCATCACCCCCTGAGGGTGGCGACGGGGCGGCCGTCGGCTGGGAGCGGACCGTGACGCCCAGGCGCCCGGCCGTGAAATCCACATCACCGGTGACACCTGTAATTAGGCGCTGCTTTCATCCCGCGCCGCCTCTCAGGTCAGTCTCACTCTTCAACGGGCCACTGGGCGCGTGGGTGATACCCCACACCCTCCCTCGCCACTTCCCCCCCCCCCCCTCGCCACGTCCCCCTCCCCCTCGCCACGCCCGGCCCCATCCCTCCCTCGCCTTGCCCGGCCCCATCCCTCCCTCGCCTTGCCCCCCGCCCCCCCTGGCCACGCCCGGCCTCTTTCCCCATCCCCCCCCCCTTTCGCCACACCCCGCCCCACCCCCTCGCCACGCCCGGCCCCAGCCCCTACCCCCTCGTCCTCGCCACGCCCGGCCCCACCCCTCCCTCGTCCGTTCTTACGCGAACATTCACGCTAAATGAGTTCGCTGAAACAACTAAAGTACAACTGTCAGATTTGGGAGACAAAGGCGAGAAATCGGTAATTTAATTAAAGAAAATATGCACAGCGATATAACATTAAAATCGGCCCCAAAATGAAATGTTTAATACTGAAATTACAAAAGTGAAATATTTGAATAGTGTAATTACGTAGCGCAGCAACATAGTTCATGTTCGAGAAAATAATATTTTTAGTTAGTTGAGATATGTTTGACACTCCCGATTTGTTTTCGCCTGTTACTCTTGTTACGACGACTGTTGATATACCGCGACCGCCTTGATGACAAGTGTTTATTTTGAATAATATTACAGGGCAGCATGGACGCCTGATATGTGCCTGAAGTCTTGCGACCCTGCCAGTAAAAACATATATTTTAATGGGTTCTTTGGCAGGAGAGCCCGTGCCACATTTTTGACATTACCGAAACTCTTGATTCAGTTTTCGCGGCGTTAATTTGCGGTGATCAATATGGATCCCGCTGCCAAACCAGGGCCTAACACAGCGCAGTGCGCACTGACCCGGCCATGACCGGGCGGTGCCGTCCTGGCCACAGACCCGGCCATGACCGGGCGGTGCCGTCCTGACCACAGACCCGGCCATGACCGGGCGGTGCCGTCCTGACTACAGACCCGGCCATGACCGGGCGGTGCCGTCCTGACCACAGACCCGGCCATGACCGGGCGGTGCCGTCCTGACCACAGACCCGGCCATTACCGGGCGGTGCCGTCCTGACCACAGACCCGGCCATGACCGGGCGGTGCCGTCCTGGCCACAGACCCGGCCATGACCGGGCAGTGCCGTCCTGACCACAGACCCGGCCATGACCGGGCGGTGCCGTCCTGACCACAGACCCGGCCATGATCGGGCGGTGCCGTCCTGACCACAGACCCGGCCATTACCGGGCGGTGCCGTCCTGACCACAGACCCGGCCATGACCGGGCGGTGCCGTCCTGACTACAGACCCGGCCATGACCGGGCGGTGCCGTCCTGACCACAGACCCGGCCATGACCGGGCGGTGCCGTCCTGACCACAGACCCAGCCATGACCGGGCGGTGCCGTCCTGATCACAGACCCGGCCGTGACCGGGCGGTGCCGTCCTGACCACAGACCCGGCCGTGACCGGGCGGTGCCGTCCTGACCACAGACCCGGCCGTGACCGGGCGGTGCCGTCCTGACTACAGACCCGGCCATGACCGGGCGGTGCCGTCCTGACCACAGACCCGGCCATGACCGGGCGGTGCCGTCCTGACCACAGACCCGGCCATGACCGGGCGGTGCCGTCCTGGCCACAGACCCGACCATGACCGGGCGGTGCCGTCCTGACCACAGACCCGGCCGTGACCGGGCGGTGCCGTCCTGACCACAGACCCGACCATGACCGGGCGGTGCCGTCCTGGCCACAGACCCGGCCATGACCGGGCAGTGCCGTCCTGACCACAGACCCGGCCATGACCGGGCGGTGCCGTCCTGACCACAGACCCGGCCGTGACCGGGCGGTGCCGTCCTGACCACAGACCCGGCCATGACCGGGCGGTGCCGTCCTGACCACAGACCCGGCCATGACCGGGCGGTGCCGTCCTGACCACAGACCCGGCCATGACCGGCCGGTGCCGTCACAGACCCGGCCATGACCGGCCGGTGCCGTCACAGACCCGGCCATGACCGGGCGGTGCCGTCCTGGCCACAGACCCGACCATGACCGGGCGGTGCCGTCCTGACCACAGACCCGGCCGTGACCGGGCGGTGCCGTCCTGACCACAGACCCGACCATGACCGGGCGGTGCCGTCCTGGCCACAGACCCGGCCATGACCGGGCAGTGCCGTCCTGACCACAGACCCGGCCATGACCGGGCGGTGCCGTCCTGACCACAGACCCGGCCGTGACCGGGCGGTGCCGTCCTGACCACAGACCCGGCCATGACCGGGCGGTGCCGTCCTGACCACAGACCCGGCCATGACCGGGCGGTGCCGTCCTGACCACAGACCCGGCCATGACCGGCCGGTGCCGTCACAGACCCGGCCATGACCGGGCGGTGCCGTCCTGACCACAGACCCGGCCATGACCGGGCGGTGCCGTCCTGACCACAGACCCGGCCATGATCGGGCGGTGGCGTCCTGACCACAGACCCGGCCGTGACCGGGCGGTGCCGTCCTGACCACAGACCCGGCCGTGACCGGGCGGTGCCGTCCTGACCACAGACCCGGCCATGACTGGGCGGTGCCGTCCTGACCACAGACCCGGCCATGACCGGGCGGTGCCGTCCTGACCACAGACCCGGCCATGACCGGGCGGTGCCGTCCTGACCACAGACCCGGCCATGACCGGGCGGTGCCGTCCTGACCACAGACCCGGCCATGACCGGGCGGTGCCGTCCTGACCACAGACCCGGCCATGACTGGGCGGTGCCGTCCTGACCACAGACCCGGCCATGACCGGGCGGTGCCGTCCTGACCACAGACCCGGCCATGACCGGGCAGTGCCGTCCTGGCCACAGACCCGGCCATGACCGGGCGGTGCCGTCCTGACCACAGACCCGGCCATGACCGGGCGGTACCGTCCTGACCACAGACCCGGCCATGACCGGGCGGTGCCGTCCTGACCACAGACCCGGCCGTGACCGGGCGGTGCCGTCCTGACCACAGACCCGACCATGACCGGGCGGTGCCGTCCTGACCACAGACCCGGCCATGACCGGGCGGTGCCGTCCTGACCACAGACCCGGCCATGATCGGGCGGTGGCGTCTTGACCACGGACCCGGCCATGACCGGGCGGTGCCGTCCTGACCACAGACCCGGCCATGACCGGCCGGTGCCGTCACAGACCCGGCCATGACCGGCCGGTGCCGTCCTGACCACAGACCCGGCCATGACCGGGCGGTGCCGCCCTGACCACAGACCCGGCCATGACCGGGCGGTGCCGTCCTGACCACAGACCCAGCCATGACCGGGCGGTGCCGCCCTGACCACAGACCCGGCCATGACCGGGCGGTGCCGTCCTGACCACAGACCCGGCCATGACCGGGCGGTGCCGTTCTGGCCACAGACCCGGCCATGACCGGGCAGTGCCGTCCTGGCCACCCACCCGGCCATGACCGGGCGGTGCCGTCCTGACCACAGACCCGGCCATGACCGGGCGGTACCGTCCTGACCACAGACCCGGCCGTGACCGGGCGGTGCCGCCCTGACCACAGACCCGGCCATGACCGGGCGGTGTCGTCCTGACCACAGACCCGGCCATGACCGGGCGGTGCCGTCCTGGCCACAGACCCGGCCATGACCGGGCGGTGCCGTCCTGGCCACAGACCCGGCCATGACCGGGCGGTGCCGTCCTGGCCACAGACCCGGCCATGACCGGGCGGTGCCGTCCTGGCCACAGACCCGGCCATGACCGGGCGGTGTCGTCCTGACCACAGACCCGGCCATGACCGGGCGGTGCCGTCCTGGCCACAGACCCGGCCATGACCGGGCGGTGCCGTCCTGACCACAGACCCGGCCATGACCGGGCGGTGCCGTCCTGGCCACAGACCCGGCCATGACCGGGCGGTGCCGTCCTGACCACAGACCCGGCCATGACCGGCCGGTGCCGTCCTGACCACAGACCCGGCCATGACCGGGCGGTGCCGTTCTGACCGCAGACCCGGCCATGACCGGGCGGTGCCGCCCTGACCACAGACCCGGCCGTGACCGGGCGGTGCCGTCCTGACCACAGACCCGGCCATGACCGGGCGGTGCCGTCCTGACCACAGACCCGGCCATGACCGGGCGGTGCCGTCCTGACCACAGACCCGGCCATGACCGGGCGGTGCCATCCTGGCCACAGACCCGGCCATGACCGGGCGGTGCCGTCCTGACCACAGACCCGGCCATGACCGGGCGGTGCCGTCCTGATCACAGACCCGGCCATGACCGGGCGGTGCCGTCCTGGCCACAGACCCGGCCATGACCGGGCGGTGCCGTCCTGACCACAGACCCGGCCATGACCGGGCGGTGCCGTCCTGACCACAGACCCGGCCATGACCGGGCGGTGCCATCCTGGCCACAGACCCGGCCATGACCGGGCGGTGCCGTCCTGACCACAGACCCGGCCATGACCGGGCGGTGCCGCCCTGACCACAGACCCGGCCATGACCGGGCGGTGCCGTCCTGACCACAGACCCGGCCATGACCGGGCGGTGCCGTCCTGATCACAGACCCGGCCATGACCGGGCGGTGCCGTCCTGGCCACAGACCCGGCCATGACCGGGCGGGGCCGTCCTGACCACAGACCCGGCCATGACCGGGCGGTGCCGTCCTGACCACAGACCCGGCCGTGACCGGGTGGTGCCGTCCCGTCACGCGAATCATTGATCAAGGCGACATATGAGATAAGCGCTAATTGAAAAGGGCGCGTCGTGTTGGGGGCGCCTCGCAATGGGATGGACCCCTGCCCGGCGGGATCAAGCCGAGATGTATCTTGATTACCATGTAAGCAAGACATGTTGGATTCTATTAAGACTCCGCAGGGTGAAAGCCAGAGGGTGACGCGCTCATCCCAGTAAGTGCGATTTGGACTGGGTACGAAAGCGATCCGTGCTCCAATTATATGGGCGACGGGATCCGGCGGGAGGGGGAAGCAGAGGGGGGGGGGGGGGGGGGTGAAGGGGGGGTAGTGGTAAGCCCGCCATGAAGGTGCGCTTCGATTTGCCTCAGAGGGAGAATATTCTTTCCGCAGAGGGCGAAATATAAGCGCTCCGAAGTGCTTCGAACCTAGTCCGTGGAGGGAGTGAAATATTAGCGGGGCCGAACTGCCTCGAGTCGGGGCCGAACTGCCTCGAGTCGGGGCCGAACTGCCTCGAGTCGGGGCCGAACTGCCTCGAGTCGGGGCCGCTCTCGCCATGTAGTAATTCGCAGCCGTAATTCTCCCTCGCGGGAGCATTAAGGAATTTCTCGCCCAAATCAACCGAATTAGCCGACAAATTGACTTCCCATCTGTCTCGGCATTTGCCCCGGGCCAGGGTCCGTGTCGCTTCCCGGCCCCGACCCCGACCCTCACCCGATCGCCAGGACAGCTACCACCCCCCCCCCCCCCCCATAAAAAAGGGGAAAACATGAGTGAAGGGGTTTATAGTAGTGGGGGCACCGGGCGTGAGCGGGTGGAGGGGCAGGAGGGGCCACTCGGGTAATGATCGTGTTGTGCATATTATGAACCGAGGGTGCAACTATAACACCTTTATACGCGCGAGTGTCGCGTTCCTTAGATCAAATGGCGAAAGTGCTACAATTTATTATAACTTAATAAAAGGTGTTAGAGTACCATCAAATTAAAGCTATCCTGCGTTGGTTCTGGGCCGTTAGAACTCTTGTAACTTTGTTGGATCAATTCGCGCTTGCAAAAAGTGTTTCGCTTTAAACATTATTATAATTTGCATATAATCATTGCAAGAAAACTTTAAAAATAACAACTCCAAGGAACAGTTTCCATGGTAATTAAATGTAGGGAAATATTTGTGAAATGTGAGCATTTTATTAAATCATTTTAGTAATATTAATGACGCCATATTTGAAACGAAGAGAAAGTTCACGGAGAGCTAAAAAAATAACACGATATGGTCAACAATAAATTAAAGCAATGAATATTTATGATCCTGTCTAACAGTAGCACGAACATTATTATTGCGGCGAATATGTGGACGGGTAATATGTGCGCAGGTAGGGGACGGGGTGGCGGGGCGGGGGGCAGGGTGGCGGGTGGGGCAGGGGTTGGCGGGGGGGGGGGGGCAGGGTGGCGGGGGGGGGCAGGGTGCAACAACAGAAAAGGGTGCGTGGTGGTGTGGGGGTAGGGGGGGGGGGGCAACACCCCCTCGGTACAATGTCCACACATGCAGACCTTAAATCGGTGTACCTGGAGTTACATATTATTCTATCGCCATTAAGACCATAAATTCGGCCTCGCTCTTTGACAATATCGCGGAGGGGGGCAGCGGCCATGGGGGCGAACTGAGAGGGTGGGAGTAGCCGCGGGGAGAGGGTGGGAGTGGCGGCGGGGAGAGGGGTGGGAGTGGCGGCGGGGAGAGGGTGGGAGTGGCTCGGGGTGGCGGTGGATCGGGGGCGGGGAGAGGGGTCAGGAGACAGCCTGGCCAGAAGGCACGTCGGGAAGGAATTAGTCTGGTCGGAGGATTACTGATCCTGTCTAATCCATCTTGGGTGCTCCCCTGGGGGAGGCAAGGGGAGACATGAGGGGGGGGGGGGGGGGGTAATAGAATGTGCAGGAAGAGGGAGGGGACCTTTTTTTCTCCCCATTCTGCTACTTTTTTTTCCCTCGCGCGCTCTGCCTTTTCTGTATTTCATCGCCCGTAGAATGCCTTCTCTGAATTAACAGCTCAATTCTCACCCCACCCCCTCACATCCCGTTCCAGCCGAGCCCATCACCACCCCCACCCCCCAATCCATTCGAGCTGAGCTCACCCTACCCCCACAATACAGTTCCTACTGCCTCAAAATCTACACCCCGACAATGAACTATCGCTTCAACGCGATATCTCATCCGAGATCTCGTCCTTCCCGCCAGTTTTTGTTCCGTTTCTCTGTCGTCTCCCAAGAGTGGAGGCCCCCTCCCTGGGCGAACAATGCCTTCAGCCATGATCAGTGGCAAGGAGCGGGCCAAGTACCCCCGCCCCCACCCCGCCCCCCCCCGCCCCCCTCCGACCCCCCCCCGCCCCCTCCGCATATGGTGGCTGGTCCCCAGCGCCTTACCCTCCCGTACCGACCCCTCGGCCCTTATGACCTCATCGGGAGCTGTTACCCCCGCCCCTAGTTCTTTCCCCCGTTCCCAAGGGGGTTACACCCCTGCCCCCCTTACCCCGCCCACAACAGTTGCACCCCCCACTCCCCCGCCGCGGGTATCGGTCGGGTCATCTGTTACGGTTAATTTCAGTCCCGAAACTTGATGGTCGAATCATTTAAAGTGGACGGAGGACAGAATGGTGGTCCTGCTGGTGATATGGGTGTCGACAATATCAGCCTTTATGGGCGAATGGTATGGGACCGGAGCCATATGGGCTCATAAATCATCGGTGTGTCGACATGATACTATAGAAACATCTTATATCACAAGTAAGTATCATCTTATTTGTAGGAATGGTTGTAGGGTGGTGTGGGTGGGGGGGGGGGGGGGGTGGGGGGGGGAGGGGGGGCAGGGTGAGAGGGGCTGTGAGGGGGGGGATAGGGTAAGGAGGTGTAGGGTGAGGGACCAATGATGAACCCACGATGTACAAGGAGTTGGGGTGTCCCCGGGCCGGAGAGTGGGTGGGGGCGGGCTGTGGGAGGGGCCCGGTGGGAAGGGGGGTATCCCCTGGCGGGAGCGGGGGAGGGGCGGTGGGGGGGGGGAGGGCGGCATGGGATGAGCTTTCTCTTGTGAGCGGGATGGAACGTCCACACTAAACATGGTGTGTAATATGCATCAGGCAAATGGGCCTCTAATCTCAAGTGGGTCAGGGGGTGCTGGTGAGGGGAGGGGGGGGGGGCGGGGCGCCGCCTTGGATCCGCTACCGGGGACTTCCTGAGGCCTCGTCAAGCGGCGCAGGTTGGCAGTGACGGGACATGAGAAGCGGGTAGGGGTCCGGGGTTGGGAGTGGGAGGCGGTTATGTGTCGGAGTGGGTGGTGGGGGGGGGGGGGGGTACTTTCCTGGGCCGGGTTGAAGTTCGAGTCCGTTGGTGTCGGGAAGAAATATTTCTTCGTCAGTGTTTGTGGGTGTGGTGCCCGGTCCACCCTGAGACAGCGGCCGTCTTACGACCCTTGCCCTATTCGCCCAACACCCCTTCACTCAATTGGTGTAACTTGCTTCCAGTTTGCGGCGGCATGTGCTGCTCCCTGGGGGGAGATTTGAGGGCACCGGGAGCCGCCGCATTATGCGGCAGTCCGCAGTAACATGCAGGTGTTGAATTCTATGAATTTCTGAGTAATTTTCCTCCAGTACTCGAAAGGCGCCATCTATTGTGAAGATAGAGATCTCAGTATGGAGATTGGCACGTCGTTGAGACGTCGTACAACGCTAACACCAGGACGTGTATGGCCTAACATAGTGATTACCCCCCCCCCCCCCCCCTCCCCACTACATCCCCATGGATACGGGCTGCATGCAATATCCACGTGATGTGCGACATCGTGCCCATGGAGCGCCGTTCTTGGTACTTGGACGGGAACGATTTTGGGGCTCCAAGATCCTCCAAGACTCACCTTTTGGGACAAGTTGTCTAGTTACTCCCCCCCCCCCCCTCCACCCCCAGGGCACACACCCAACAAAACAGGGATTTCTTTCAACTTGCGTCAAACCAGTATTGCCAGGAGGCCCCGGCTATAGTGAACAGAGCATGTCAACAGCACGTTGATCAGACAGCGTGTAGCTATACCTCATGTTACACCTTCTCCTGTGCAGCCCCCTCCCATCCTCTCCCGCCGGTAATACGTCAGACGCCTTCTCTAACGCCCCCTCCTACCCAACACACGCCCTTCCCCCTCCCACCACCCGTGGCATCCCCCCCCCCCCAGCTAGCCCCCACACCCCCCCCTTCCGACCACCCGTGGCAATTTGTCGAGATTGTGCCACGTCCCTGAGTCCTCGTATAGGGCTATTAGCCTCCCGCACCGGGCCATGGGGGTAGTCAATCAAAGGCGTGACCTCTCACTCTACGCCCCCTCCCACACCTTCTCTGCCCCCCCCCCTCCGCCTTCTCTGCCTCCCCTCCCCTAAAATCTCGCTCGCCATTTCTCAGCGTCTATATAAAAAATACACTCAGGGTATGTAATCGTGCTATAAGCGCTTAATATCAATGACAACACACTCAGGACTCGTGTGACCTGATCATATTGTCGACAGCGTGTGCACGTGACGGTCATTGCTGTTTTTCGCGGGGCGGGGGGGGGGAGGGGGCATTGTTATACGAATCAGGTGGGGGGGGGGGGGTTCTGCGGGTGCCACATGATGTCTGACTGAGCGGACATTTTTGATGAAAAAGATAAAGTTATATGGCGGATGTTTCAAAACGGGCGACTGGGGGCGGGGGTCTGAATATGTGCTTTCATAGAGCGAAAAAATACCCATTCCGAGCAGAGTTTGGCGGTAAAACGCCCCTATCGAGCGGATTTTGGCGGTGAAAAAGGGGGCTTTATCGCGGAAGCCCCCCGCCCACAGCAATGTATTAAGTACCCCGGGCTGTTTCCCACCAGATTAAATAGTGGCGTTAACAGTTAATGCAAATAAGTCAATGCCGGGTTTCTGTGGCATCTGCAACAACAAGTTGAGAAATAAGTGACAAATATATGTTAGTTGACGCTGTCCGCCGCTGTATGTTCTCCGTGAATACAATAAAGACCACATTGACATGAGGACATCCCACGCGATTCACTGTCCCACAGACTGCACGAGACGGCCCGGTCAGCCGGTATCGGCGTAGGGGGGGGGGCGGGGGGGGGGGTCACTCCAGGCTCTAGATTGAGTCTAATGGTGGCGCTGCTTAGATACCAACGCAGCAACCCCAGGGGACACGGTGCCAAGTAAAGGAGGGGAGGGGGTGAATATAGTCGGTTAGTTTAATGACCTGGACACTTGAAGGAGGGGAGGAGTGGAGACGGCAGTACGACAATGCTCACGTCTTGGGTGAATGAATAGTCTCTCAGCCCATGACTGGGTGATAATCATAGGGTTTTACTTCATCGCGTCACCAGACGCTCGCCGGTTAGTTAGGAAGTGTGGGATAATGTTGGTATTTGTCGTTGGTGATTGTGGGGGGGGGGGGGGTATCAGTGGCTTGGGGTTAAGTGTCACAGATCATCTGGCTAAATTCACTCACATGGGGTAATCCTAATCATTCTGATGTCATGACCCCCCACCCCTCTCCCGCTACCCTCATGCTTTATTGGTACAGCGGGTACACCAAATATTGTGTACAGACATTCCGACTTCAATCCAGTCATAAAAAGTACGAATGTCGGAGACCGTCTTTCAAACGTGGATATAAGAATGTAACATATTATGGCCTGATTAGTGTGAGGACGACATGTTCGGGACACTGATATCCATTGCCAGAGCCCTGCACAGCATCCCCTAAGCTGTGTGTTAACACAGCGGCCTACACACACATCTGTGACGTAGTACACGTAGCACACACACCTGTGACGTTGTACACGTAGCACACACATCTGTGACGTAGTACACGTAGCACACACATCTGTGACGTAGTACACGTAGCACACACATCTGTGACGTAGTACACGTAGCACACACATCTGTGACGTAGTACACGTAGCACACACATCTGTGACGTAGTACACGTAGCACACACATCTGTGACGTAGTACACGTAGCACACACATCTGTGACGTAGTACACGTAGCTCCCAGCTGACCAGCTCTGCCATATTTACCATTTCAGTCGAAGCAAATGTTTATAGTTGTAAAATGTGAATCCCAATCTCTGCTTAATATTGCAATTGGCAAGAAAGATCGGCATAAATAACTTCAACGAACTATCTCCGCAGATCCGCTCTATGTTCTGGGACGTGATCCGAGAGGGAATATCTTATCACAGAGGATAGATTCACAATATACTACTGACAGAACCACTTGGAGCTACAAAAGCATAACACTTACGTCATGCAGCGCTTCAACGGAAAGGAAGCTTCCTTTGTGACATCTCTCACTTCCCGTAGGTGGGGGGGGGGGGGCGCCGCTTCCTGCCGTACTCACCCAGCACAGAGGGCGCGTTTGCACGGCTGGCAACTTGCGTGACCCACCGGAGTGCCCAGGGATGGACAACCTTTTGTAAATAAATCAATGTCACGAACTGACCGCTGAATGGGTGGGTTTCACAGGACGGGAGGCTTGAGGGGTCACTTTAAAAGGCTGCCTTTATTCACCCTGCACGCGGAGGTGTCAGCCACGGGCCAGGACCAGCCTGTCATGATTTGTTCGTTTGTTGGCGGCCGCCTCACACGACGGTGTCGGGGTGACCGGCCCTCACCCGCCCGCTGGCCACCCGCAAGCCGCCCGCGCGCGCTCGCGTGACCGGGGTCAAACATTTCAATGTGACACCCGCCCCAGAAGCGCCCCGCGGCGGCCGGTGGACAAATTAAGTGGACGCCCCCCATCTTTTCAAGGGGCTCAACAATGACATTATCTGTTTAATCTTCGCAGCCTGTGAAAAGGGGAAGTGAACGGTTAGGAGGTGGGAACTGGTGTTGTCTCTGGAAATACATGAAGGCGGCGAGTATACGATGCATGGAGGCCTGCGCCATAACCAACATTCACACCCTGTTTAGGCCGCATTGCCGACAGCTATCATGCGAGAACAACTCGCCAGGCCCCAGAGTCTTCGACAAATATTAATTAATAAATATCAATCCAACACTGATTAAACAGAACCAGAACTTAGAGAGCAGGCACAAAGACAAGCACGCTCAATGCGGAGATAAAGAGCTCACTTCTTTCTGAGATGTGGGGCCGCGGGTTATTGTCATGCGCGCCGGACTGTTGAGGTCTTTCACCGCCAAGAAGCCCTAAGCTACCACCTCTATAGATAGTTATTTACACCAAACACTGCGTGCTTACATCCCGCTAGGATAGCACAGCTTCTCGACGTTAGAGCTCACTCCAATCTCATGTCAATAGCATTCAAGGTCATGTTTAGAGTATTCCGAGGTCAATAAGGTCTAATCATCCGGCGTCCTTTAAAAACCTATTAATGTCCAACGAAACAAACAGACCTGGTCTTTTGACCGTATTTAGCATGATTATATGAAAAGTCGAAAGGTGACGAAGTGGCAGTAAAAGTCCAAACGGTGTTAGTCTAAGTCACGTGGTGCGGACACGTGACTGGTGGCCATATGACTAGCGGGCCACGCGTGGGTGATGGTGCGGTGGCGTGCCGCTAGGGGCGCCACGTGCGATAGGTCTCCCCGTAGCCAATTAGTCGGCCATTCACAGCAATTATCAAACCAAATTGCCTTAAATCAAGTTCTCATGTTGACCTAAGAATCAAATACTGTCGTTTTTATATCTTAAAGGCTCTTTGTCCATGTCTTGACAGTAATCGTTCGATATTTGTCCGCCGATGGCGCCGCCCGACTTGATTCCGAAGTAGCATGTTGTTAAGTGCCTCTCAGAACGGTTGTTGTCGTACAGTCCTGCCGTGCGTACCCCGTGTCAGTCTGTGTATTGCCGCCTGTCGTCGTGACCGATCACTACTCACTCCTCCTCAATTATTAAGTAGTTATTGATAGTGCGGCGTGGCTTCGTCGATTACCTTTTGTGCTTAAAGAATCAACTGTTGACATTTCTGGCTGCCATATTACAACTCGAGAAACGAAGCTAATTTATCGCACTCCCCCCCCCCCCCCCGCACAATCTATCTCTTCGCTACCTACATGTACGCCAAAAAAGCCAAAATGTAGATTGTTGTCAGTAACAATCGTTATTTGTCATTTTTTCTAATGAATTATTGCGGTGTATAAAATAGTAATCATCGAGTAACGCTAATAAATGATTCCCGCTTTAGTATGTAGGTAACATCGATTGCTGATCCTGCTGCTGGCACAGTTGCATGTTTATATATTTTATTTTATTTTAATGAACATAATAGCTAATGATAATTCACAACAAATATTTATATTTTGAGGCAAATATTGACATTTATTATTATTATATTATTAATATCATTAATATTAACGTTTCGTTATTTTATATTTGCAGGCAGATAAAGATTTCCTCGCGATGCCGAGTACAGTCAATGGCTTTGGTTTCGGTTTATCGTTGCCGCCCAGTCTGCCCAACATCCCCCCCATCACCCCGCAGAACGACTCCTACACCTTCACCACGCTAAGCGACAACCGTAACGTCGCGCCCTACAAACACGACGACCCGGAAACAGCCGCCCTGGGCGGTGACGTCACTGGCGGACCTCGGCCGTCGGGGCTCACGTTGCTGGACGGCTCTGTAGCTCTGGGCGGCGGCGTCAACGGCAGCGGGGGGATGGCGTGCAGCAGGCGGAACAGCCAACGGCGCGGTGATGAGGAGAACGCGAGTTTGACGCGCGAGGAACGCAGGCGGCGTCGGCGCGCGACGGAGAAATACCGGACAGCGCACGCGACGCGCGAGCGGATCCGCGTGGAGGCCTTCAACGTGGCCTTCAGCGAACTGAGGAAGTTGCTGCCCACTCTGCCGCCGGATAAAAAACTGTCGAAAATCGAAATTCTCCGGCTGGCTATTTGTTACATTTCTTATTTAAATCATGTACTTGAGCTCAACTGAGGCTAGTTAGCGGCACTTGCTGGATATATTACACAACATGTCCCCGCTCTTAAGCGTATGGCACATCTGGAAATATGCGTATCACATATTCCATGCTTCAAGAACTGCGAACGCACTTCTGCGTTGAAATCTAGTCATTTATTGATATCTGCCTTTTGCAGATAGGTTCATTATTTTATAACCCTTATTGTCTGAAAGTTTATGCCTTCTTGCCAAATCTTCGATAGCGTTAGATATTTAAGGTGGCGATTATTTACACTGCATTCATCATTTCCGAATATTCCACAAATCTTTCCATGGTTTAGGATTTGTGACAATATAAAGAGCGCATTTGAATAGCCACGAGGCAACTCCGAGAAAACGCCCATATAAACGAATACTTTGCTGCGGGGCCTGCATTCTCCAACAGTATCCGGTGTTGTACACGAACAAGTCTCTCAGATTATTTTATTATGTGCGACAAATCTTGGTCTACGCCAATGGAACGCTGGAACACGGCTACAAACTACGAATCGAGGCGCTACTGCTGCCTGTCTCAGATTGCCTGCCAGATACAATATAAAGAACGACACATACATGTATGCGAGTAGCTTGTAAGACTAGTTTGGCCAACAATTTAAAACTTTTGAGAGCTGTTTATTCTCTTGTTTCCATGGCAGTTGGCACCTTGTTTCTGTTTATTTACATGGTCAAGGCAATGCCGGTCGGTGTTTCTGATATCAAGCGGTGTCGGGCAATAAGTGAAGGGCTGATTGACGATGAAATATAAAGCAGGAAGTTGTGATAACCAGATGGCGGCAGTATGATAGCAGAGTGTGGAAGTACTTCCCACACACCATAATTGGAGATGCTGCCCTGTGCCAGACTGTCATCAGCTGTAAGAAATTATAACATATATACCTGCCTTCCCGGGGCGCTCTTTGTTCAAACACCCACATTTTCTATGACGCCAAAATACTCCGAAAATGTGCATATGTAAATAGGAATATTGTTATGAGAATAATAAAAATGAATGACGGAATTGTTTGTCTTGCTCTGGTACCTTAAACGGAAAACGGCAGTGAAACACTTAATATACTGGCGGGTATATAAAGCGAAGATATATTTGACGTTAGTGGTGGCGCGCTGGTTTTTATCTAAACCACTAGATAATATAAATACCGCCAGTTATAGGGCCCAGGGGCCAAATTCATAATCGCCACTTACGCTACGCCACTAGGCTTAGCGCTAAGTGGAAGATTTGTCGAGCGACTATCGGGTTCAAAATAAATAATTAGTCATACAAGAAGTGGATTTTTTTAATTAAAAAGAGCCAAAATTATATTGAGGAGGATTTCTTGATCATGGGCACCACCACAACCAGCTGGTGAGGTTAAGACAAAAATGCACTTACCGTGCGTAATTTACAAGGATTATGAATACGGCCCCAGGAGATAATTTAAATTCCATCGGTTTATTTCTGAACCGCGATATAATTTAAATACCGCCGTTTTTTTTATCGAAACCAAGATATAATTTAAATACCGCCCGTTTGTATCTCAACCAAGATATAATTTAAATACCGCCCGTTTGTATCTCAACCAAGATATAATTTAAATAGCGCGGGTCTATATCTGAACCAGGAGATAAATACATTCATATTTACCGCTAGGGTGAAGGGCCAAGATATATCTGGGGGTGTTCATGTCCTCCGCACGGGAATACTGCAGCATAATGTATACGAACAGTTATTTAAGTTGAGCTTTCCTGTTTATTAAGTTAAAGCGTCCTTGGTGAGAGAGAAGTCAGTGACGTCACTGTGGACATAGAGGCCGTAGCATGGTGTCCTGCCACACCCAGGCCTTCTCACCCAGCACCACTCTACAGCATCTCTAATGCACGTTAACGGCAGGCCGTCGGCTGACAACCGAGCACAGGTCGTGTAAACTCGGTAACATCCGGAACCGCACTGGCTTCCCCAGAACCAGTAACATAGCATGACCTGAGCGGCGTGAGGTAGCCCCCCCCCCCCCCCCCACCCCATCTCCACCGTAGCGCCATCCACGCCAAACCTTCGCTGGTGAACTGGGCCGTCAAGGACGAATAATATAGCAAACGGACCATAATATTAAACTGCGGACGGCGATTCGTCTGAAGTTTGTGGCAATAAACTGTCAATATCGATGCGCCAAATTTATCTTCTTTATGTCAATATTTGACACTATTTAGATGTGCTACTATTTCCAAATAAACAGTTCCCTAGACCCCGCCCCCTTAGTTACCGTTGCTACACCGACAAACTTACGTCATCTGTCATGAGCTTCACATGGCGAACGATAGTGTTGCTGACAGTCTGGCTAACATTTCCGATTCAATAGCCCGATATTTCCTACCTGAGCATATAAACGTAACTGAGAGGGCTCACCAGAAAGCTTTTAATTACTTTACAAAATGATACAGCAACATTATTCACATTTCTGGCAATGAAAGGGCTGATTACGATGCCTGCGGTCAGGCGGTGCATGGCGCGGCGCCCCATGAAAACACATGGCGTGACAGGCCACCCGCCCGGGGCACCCGCCTTGAGCATGTTGAAGAGGTCACAGATCAAGTTCTTACAAGGGATTGTAATTTGACTATATATAGGTGTCCATATATTATCTATTCTTTTCAGTGCTGCCGGCCACTGGTTATATATAGTGGGCATGGAAATATCACGTCAAGGCTCAATATCAATGGCACATCCCGAAGGAAAAAATGATCTTGGTCAGGCTTGGTACAATTTGTTCTATGTTGGTAAAAAAAATACTAAAATATTTTTCATCTGGATTGTGGCAATAATAATAGTAATCCTTGGTTCTCCACCCTGCTCCACTCGCGTACCTGTTCTCCAAACACAGAATGACTATTTTCACCAAGTGATAAAATCGAAATAACTAAACACCACATATACTAGTGTATTGTGGCATACAGTCTGTTGCAATCTTGTGCTAGAATATGCTAAAGATCATATTCAAGGCTTGCAATAGTGACGGTTCCTTATTGGCTTGGAATCATGGGAATGAAATACTGCAAATAGTGAAAATGAAAAACTGGAGTTAAATTACAAAAGTGGTTATTGGTAGATGTATTGCTTGTTATCATATTCTCCTTACATGGCAGTCTTGGAATGTGGTATTTAGATAACCATGTGAATAGCATATAAAACAATTTCATATTTTATTGTTTATATTCCTGCATGGTCATGAAGATTGAAGATGCAAAGACCAAACATTTCATGTAAACTAATAGCAATAAAGAATAAAGAAATAGTAAAGGCATACAAAAAAGTAAATATCACAATGATCCCAATAAGTCTGATAAAAATATTGGTTTCATCCTGCATGATTCTCTTGGTATTGAAATGTCTTCCTGTAGCGTGTCTTGGCACTGCCATCAGCCTGCACTGCCACTGGGTCTGGATCCTCAGTGGGTCCTGTCAGTTGTACAACAGTTTTAATGTAATAGGTATATAAATATGTTTACGAATCTGTAACAATAAAATATAATGAATATTGAGCAAAATACGTCATTGGTTTCTTTCCTTTGCACTTGATATTGGGGTAGATAAAGATTGATGAATAAAGCATACAGTTCTATTCTATAATTTCTTAGTAACTATAAAGACATGCATTTGGTGGCTGATACTGTTATAAGTGACTATAGAGATCTGGTTCGCCTTTCCAGGCATATCAAACACTGATTAGTTTCACTCCATCAAGTAAAAAAACAAGTAAATAATAGACCCTCCAAAACACAAACCTGCATTGGCCTGTGTAATGAACCACATAACCTTAATCATGGCTATGACTACCCTGGTGGTGGGCCTCATACTCATAGGATGCATATGTCATGAAACTATCACATTTGAATGACACGAAAAATAAAATGTACTTTTGATAGTTAATTAAGTAAAGTGAAAAGGTTATGCGAAATAGCCCTCTTCAGCATTGTACAGTGAAACCCTCGGCTCAGGTACGGGATAAGTCATCAATTTCTGTGATCAATTTCTACGGTTCAGTCGAAGCTTCCACTAGATCTATTGCATTTTCTAAACCTAAAGCCCACAAACCAAATTGCTTTGCCAGTGTAGTTTCTAAGGCTAAGCCACCAAAGTGTAAGCTCCATCATAGTTCAGGCAACTGATCCAGAATATGAAAATTACCGGGGTCGCTGAACAGATAGGCCTATATGGCTGTTTGCTGCGCTGTCAGCCACACGCCTTTGTCCAGCGTAAACACTTCTCAAATTCATTCCTTGGCCTTGGTGAAGGATCATATATGGTCTCTCCAGTTCTCTCGGGGTATGGGTCATCAGAATTACATAGTCTCCACAAACAACGAATCACCATATTTCCAATAAACGCACGGAAACTCCATTACTTGACCACAGGCGATCGAAGCGAAGGTGTTTGGTTGTCGGCGGCGAAAAAAACAAGTGGCATGGTAACGAAATGGCGCACGCTGATTGGCTGAAAAAAAATTCATCATTTAGTGGATATGTCAGCAATAAATCTTTTGTCGCATTGTGGGAAGGAAAATAATTCGCGCTGATCACTGTCGTTTAATAGCGTATAGTTCGCCGCGACCGCACGCCACCAGGAGCTCGAGCCAGAGCCCCGCCCGCCTGTGTCCGGGGCCGTCTCGGCACAGCACTGTCTCAGTGTACGGGGCCGTCTCGGCACAGCACTGTCTCAGTGTACGGGGCCGTCTCGGCACAGCACGGCCTCAGTGTACGGGGCCGTCTCGGCACAGCACGGCCTCAGTGTACGAGGGCCGGCTGCACACATGTGTGTCAAAATACTTGCAAAAATAGTTTTCTAACAGATTTGCTATGGCATTTACAAAGAGTACCTGTATAGAACTTGTTTTTGTAAAAATATAAATGCAGCATGCGGCTATAAACGTATTAGCTGATTCCTAAACAACATTCTCTTTGCGTTCAGTGGCTTGGGCTGGCGATGGAGATGGATACTCTCCACAATACTCCACTGTAGCTCATAATTTAATAGGGTTAACCCTATCGCCCTAACAATGTGCGCACGTGTGCCAAGTAGGCCTAACTAGCAATGCACACAAATAGAATCATACGTTTACAACAGTGTGCCGCAGAGACAGCTTTTACAAAATAACGGGCGCCGATGCAGATTTTGTGATTAAACGCTTAAAGAAGAAATGCTACGTTCAGTTTGGACGGAATTTATGTTTCAGCCGCCGCAACTAAGTGCAACTAAGGGTTTATAACTATAAAGACGATACCTGTTTCGTCCCGTCCCTTTTTGAGATACATATCGGCACGATATAAAACATTTTTTATTCATGACAATTGCATTACATAACATTTCTCATGCAAAGCGGATCTTAACTAAAGGATCCTCTGGTTCCCTGTTTACCCTGTCTTCTACAGTCGTCAGGTCCTCTGGCTCTTTAGTTCTCTTGTCCTTAGGCTCTCTACTACCCATGTCTTCTGGTCCTCATGTCCTCCGGTCCTCCGGTCCTCAGGTCCTCTGGCTCTCTAGTCCTCTTGTCCTTAAGCTCTCTACTACCCATGTCTTCTGGTCCTCATGTCCTCCGGTCCTCCGGTCCTCTGGTCCTCTGGCTCTCTAGTCCTCTTGTCCTTAAGCTCTCTACTACCCATGTCTTCTGGTCCTCATGTCCTCCGGTCCTCCGGTTCTCTGGTCCTCTGTCTCCCTAGTCCTCTTGTCCTTAGGCTCTCTACTACCCATGTCTTCTGGTCCTCATGTCCTCCGGTCCTCCGGTCCTCTGGTCCTCTGGCTCTCTAGTTCTCTTGTCCTTAGGCTCTCTACTACCCATGTCTTCTGGTCCTCATGTCCTCCGGTCCTCCGGTCCTCTGGTCCTCTGGCTCTCTAGTCCTCTTGTCCTTAGGCTCTCTACTACCCATGTCTTCTGGTCCTCATGTCCTCCGGTCCTCCGGTCCTCTGGTCCTCTGGCTCTCTAGTCCTCTTGTCCTTAAGCTCTCTACTACCCAGGTCTTCTGGTCCTCATGTCCTCCGGTCCTCCGGTCCTCAGGTCCTCTGGCTCTCTAGTCCTCTTGTCCTTAGGCTCTCTACTACCCATGTCTTCTAGTCCTCATGTCCTCCGGTCCTCCGGTCCTCTGGTCCTCTGGCTCTCTAGTCCTCTTGTCCTTAGGCTCTCTACTACCCATGTCTTTTGGTCCTCATGTCCTCCGGTCCTCCGGTCCTCTGGTCCTCTGGCTCTCTAGTCCTCTTGTCCCTAAGCTCTCTACTACCCATGTCTTCTGGTCCTCATGTCCTCCGGTCCTCCGGTCCTCTGGTCCTCTGGCTCTCTAGTTCTCTTGTCCTTAAGCTCTCTACTACCCATGTCTTCTGGTCCTCATGTCCTCCGGTCCTCCGGTCCTCCGGTCCTCTGGCTCTCTAGTCCTCTTGTCCTTAAGCTCTCTACTACCTATGTCTTCTGGTCCTCATGTCCTCCGGTCCTCCGGTCCTCTGGCTCTCTAGTTCTCTTGTCCTTAAGCTCTCTACTACCCATGTCTTCTGGTCCTCATGTCCTCCGGTCCTCCGGTCCTCTGGTCCTCTGGCTCTCTAGTCCTCTTGTCCTTAGGCTCTCTACTACCCATGTCTTCTGGTCCTCATGTCATCCGGTCCTCCGGTCCTCTGGTCCTCTGGCTCTCTAGTCCTCTTGTCCTTAGGCTCTCTACTACCCATGTCTTCTGGTCCTCATGTCCTCCGGTCCTCCGGTCCTCTGGTCCTCTGGCTCTCTAGTCCTCTTGTCCTTAAGCTCTCTACTACCCATGTCTTCTGGTCCTCATGTCCTCCGGTCCTCCGGTCCTCTGGTCCTCTGGCTCTCTAGTCCTCCTGTCCTTAGGCTCTCTACTACCCATGTCTTCTGGTCCTCATGTCCTCCGGTCCTCTGGTCCTCTGGCTCTCTAGTCCTCTTGTCCTTAAGCTCTCTACTACCCATGTCTTCTGGTCCTCATGTCCTCCGGTCCTCCGGTCCTCAGGTCCTCTGGCTCTCTTGTCCTCTTGTCCTTAAGCTCTCTACTACCCATGTCTTCTGGTCCTCATGTCCTCCGGTCCTCCGGTCCTCTGGTCCTCTGGCTCTCTAGTCCCCTTGTCCTTAGGCTCTCTACTACCCATGTCTTTTGGTCCTCATGTCCTCCGGTCCTCCGGTCCTCTGGTCCTCTGGTTCTCTATTCCTTTTGTCCTTAGGCTCTCTACTACCCATGTCTTCTGGTCCTCATGTCCTCCGGTCCTCATGTCCTCCGGTCCTCCGGTCCTCCGGTCCTCCGGTCCTCGGGTCCTCGGGTTCTCTGGTTCTCAGGTCATCTAGTCCTTTAATTATCCGGTCTTCTAATAATCCGGTATTCCGGTTCTCTATTCCTGTTTCTCTGATGCTTTGTTCATCCAGTCCTCTGGTTTTCTAGTCCTCTGGTCCTCTGATCCTCTGGTCTTACATGGACCCTGGTTCCCGGGCTGGACCCCAGGGAGTTGTGTGTGATACGACATCAGGTGTGGGCCCTTAACGTGCCTTAGCCGCCCCGCCCGCCCCCCCCCCCCCGCTCTAAATGAGCCTGATATAGCGGGGCTGAGAGGGTCCCATAGCGACGAGGGTTAACTCTGTTAACGACGGGATTACATTAATGGACAAGCCGCCCCAGGGCTGGGGGGGGGGGGGTGGAGGGGATAGGGGGTGGGAGGCTGTCCAGTGTAAGCTAGGGCACGCGGGGCAACTAGTCTGGCAGTCGTTGCTGGGCCAGCCTGGGGTGCGGGGGGGGGGGGGCAGAAGGGGGTAGGGGCACGCGATGTGGGGCGCAGGGGGTTCACCTGCGGGTAGGGTTTACCACGGAGAGCAGAGGGCTTTCTGAATGCAGTGTGTCACTGCCGTCCATATAGTTTGGTTGGTGGCGGGGTGGTCGAGCAGCACTTATCACACAAAACGTATTAGGAAATAACATCGTTTCCATTAAATTATGAGTAAACGAGCCAAATGGAAGCCGAAAAAAACCCGAGAAGCTACACGACACAAGTGAAGTAGGTCGCTGATCTGAGCCCTCCCGTACGGCCACTGTTGTCCATGGACAGACTGGTCCCTTTCCAATGATTGTGTTATATGCGTTATTCCTCGGACGGCCTTGCGCGGCAACCCAGTTGTGGGTGGCGATGGCAGCGAGACCCGCGGCGGGCCGCGGCCTACGCCGTCTGAACCCCGCCCGGCGTCCCACCGCAGGGCGTCCCCCCGCCCGGCCTCACCCCGCCCGGCGTGCCCCCGACTGGCGTCTCCCCGCCCGGCCTCCCCCCGCCAGGCGTCCCCC
>OZ025250.1:42869109-42896682 GCA_964019135.1 Arenicola marina
CCACATCTTAGCCGTCTCTGACGTCATGACCAGGGATGTACCACCTTCTAGCCGTCGCTGACGTCATGACCAGGGACGTACCACATCCTAGCCGTCTCTGACGTCATGACCAGAGATGTACCACATCCTAGCCGTCTCTGACGTCATGACCAGAGATGTACCACATCCTAGCCGTCTCTGACGTCATGACCAGGAACGTACCACATCCTAGCCGTCTCTGACGTCATGACCAGAGACGTACCACATCCTAGCCGTCTCTGACGTCATGACCAGGGATGTACCACATCCTAGCCCTCTCTGACGTCATGACCAGAGATGTACCACATCCTAGCCGTCTCTGACGTCATGACCAGGGATGTACCACATCCTAGCCCTCTCTGACGTCATGACCAGAGATGTACCACATCCTGGCGGTCTGATCTCTCCTTAAAGTAGCTGAATACGCTGTTTGCACCAGGCATGAACTACATATGAAAGTAGTTTACGAAGAATGATTTTCCTCATTCGCAGTTCAAGATGAAATGAAAAGCCCATGCCCGATGGACGGAAATACTCATTTACCCCCGCCCCCCCCACACCGCCTCCTCCCCCTCCCCCTCCCCTCAACTTCTTCCCCACGACTCCGAGCCACGTGTTCAGCGTTAGCCCCGATCACTAGCTTGTTTTCATTAATCTCACACAATGTAAACTATCAACAAGAGACACAATTCCCGGGGCGGTAGGGTAGGTAGGCAGGCGGGGGGGGGGGGGTGGAGGGCGCTCTGCCTCAGGCCCCGTGACGCCAGGCAAGCAGGGACCCAGCTGGCAGCCATGGCCCTGGACACTCGCCGGTCGATTTCATCATCGCCGTCGCCTTTCAGCGTCCGTCCTTTTTATGCTGACTGGCGGCAGTCCCTGCCAGCCTGAGGCGTGTCGCGGCCCCATCTGTAACACCGGCCTCACGTGTCTCATGGGGGACAATGAACGAAACCCCGATTTTTGTTGGCGAAATTTTCTCCCACTATATACGTTCATTGCAGACAAATACCAATGTATGCTACTTTGCCTAACGGCACTGGGCTGTACTAGTTCGTCTGCATTATATGTGGAATGATAATATTTGCAATGCTGGCATACATTGCAATATTCCAAGAGGAACAGATTGGGCATTGCTGGCTGATGAGAGCTTGCCTCGACATATAGAGTCCGACAACAAATCAACATGGCGGCATGTTTTCTTACACTGAAATAGTAATGGAAAACAAGCTCGGGCTTCAAACACAAGATATGGTTGCTACGTGACACAATGGTATCTACTGATGGTATCTACTGAACAATAAACTAAACATCTGCTTTGCTCCTTCAGTGACCTGGTAGAATTAGACTGTGCCGTTTGGAGCCGGTTTATGCACACAGCCGACTCGCGGTGCACGTTACGCCTGTCGGCAGGTACATTATCCCCAACGTACCCTCCGGATAGGGCAACATATATGTTAGGTGGTCGCGATACATGGTACTCTCTGCATACAGGAGTAACGTTCGCAGGTGAAATAGTGGCGGGTCGGGCGCAACACATGATATTAAGCGAGAGGGCGTTATCTCTTTTCTGTGTACAGAAAACCTTAGCATACTGTTGATATATTTAATACATAGCAATCTAACACCTTCCGTAAAACCTCTACCACCCCCAACCCCGAAAAACACATGGCCCGCCACCACCCACACCTCACCCATGGCCTGCCCCAACCCACACCTCACCCATGGCGCTCGCCCCACCCCCCATCTCACCCATGGCTCACCCCCACCCACACCTCACCCATGGCGCTCGCCCCACCCCCCACCTCACCCATGGCTCACCCCCACCCACACCTCACCCATGGCGTTCGCCCCACCCCCCACCTCACCCATGGCTCACCCCCACCCACACCTCACCCATGGCGCTCGCCCCACCCCCCACCTCACCCATGGCTCACCCCCACCCACACCTCATCCATGGCGCTCTCCCCACCCCCACCTCACCCATGGCTCACCCCCACCCACTCCTCACCCACGGTTCACCCCCACCCACACCTCATCCATGGCTCCCCTCCACCCACACCTCAACCATGGCTCCCCTCACCCACACCTCACCCACGGTTCACCCCCACCCACACCTCACCTATGGCTCCCCTCCACCCACACCTCAACCATGATTCCCCTCCACCCACACCTCACCCATGGCTCACCCCCACCCACACCTCACCCACGGTTCACCCCCACCCACACCTCACCCATGGCTCCCCTCCACCCACACCTCAACCATGATTCCCCTCCACCCACACCTCATCCATGGCGCTCTCCCCACCCCCACCTCACCCATGGCTCGCCCCCACCCACACCGCATCCATGGCTCCCCTCCACACACACCTAACCTATGGCTCCGCTCTACCCACACCTCACCCATGGCTCCCCTCCACCCACACCTCACCCATGGCTCCCCTCCACCCACACCTCACCGATGGCTCCCCTCCACCCACACCTCACCCATGGCTGCCCTCCACCCACACCTCACCCATGGTCCCCCTCCACCCACACCTCATCTATGGCTCCCCTCCACCCACACCTCATCCATGGCGCTCTCCCCACCCACACCTCACCCATGGCTCACCCCCACCCACACCTCATCCATGACTCTCTTCCACCCACAACTTATCCATGGCTCCTGTCCACCCACACATCACCCATGGCTCCACTCCACCCACACCTCACCCATGGCTCCCCTCCACCCACACCTCACCCATGGCTCCCCTCCACCCACACCTCACCCATGGCTCACTATCACCCGCACCTCATCCATGACCAGAGATGTACCACATCCTAGCCGTCTCTGACGTCATGACCAGGGATGTACCACCTCCTAGCCGTCTCTGACGTCATGACCAGGGACGTACTACATCCTAGCCGTCTCTGACGTCATGACCAGGGATGTACCACCTCCTAGCCGTCTCTGATGTCATGACCAGAGATGTACCACATCCTAGCCGTCTCTGACGTCATGACCAGGGACGTACCACATCCTAGCCCTCTCTGACGTCATGACCAGGGATGTACCACATCCTAGCCCTCTCTGATGTCATGACCAGAGATGTACCACATCCTAGCCCTCTCTGATGTCATGACCAGAGATGTACCACATCCTAGCCGTCTCTGACGTCATGACCAGAGATGTACCACCTCCTAGCCGTCTCTGACGTCATAACCAGGGATGTAGCACATCCTAGCCCTCTCTGATGTCATGACCAGAGATGTACCACATCCTAGCCGTCTCTGACGTCATGACCAGAGATGTACCACCTCCTAGCCGTCTCTGACGTCATAACCAGAGATGTAGCACATCCTAGCCCTCTCTGACGTCATGACCAGAGATGTACCACATCCTAGCCCTCTCTGACGTCATGACCAGGGATGTACCACATCCTAGCGGTCTGATCTCTCCTTAAAGTAGCTGAACACGCTGTTTGCACCAGACATGAACAACATATAAAAGTAGTTTACGAAGAATGATTTTCCTCATTCGCAGTTCAAGATGAAATGAAAAGCCCATGCCCGATGGACGGAAATACTCATTTACCCCCGCCCCCCCCACACCGCCTCCTCCCCCTCCCCCTCCCCTCAACTTCTTCCCCACGACTCCGAGCCACGTGTTCAGCGTTAGCCCTGATCACTAGCTTGTTTTCATTAATCTCACACAATGTAAACTATCAACAAGAGACACAATTCCCGGGGCGGTAGGGTAGGCAGGCAGGCGGGGGGGGGGGGGGGTGGAGGGCGCTCTGCCTCAGGCCCCGTGACGCCAGGCAAGCAGGGACCCAGCTGGCAGCCATGGCCCTGGACACTCGCCGGTCGATTTCATCATCGCCGTCGCCTTTCAGCGTCCGTCCTTTCTTGCTGACTGGCGGCAGTCCCTGCCAGCCTGAGGCGGGTCGCGGCCCATCTGTACGCCGGCCTCACGTGTCTCATGGGGGACAATGAACGAAACCCCGATTTTTGTTGGCGAAATTTTCTCCCAATATATACGTTCATTGCAGACAAATACCAATGTATGCTACTTTGCCTAACGGCACTGGGCTGTACTAGTTCGTCTGCATTATATGTGGAATGATAATATTTGCAATGCTGGCATACATTGCAATATTCCAAGAGGAACAGATTGGGCATTGCTGGCTGAGAGCTTGCCTCGACATATAGAGTCCGACAACAAATCAACATGGCGGCATGTTTACTTACACTGAAATAGTAATGGAAAACAAGCTCGTGCTTCAAACACGAGATATGGTTGCTACGTGACACAATGGTATCTACCGATGGTATCTACTGAACAATAAACTAAATATCTGCTTTGCTCCTTCAGTGACCTGGTAGAATTAGACTGTGCCGTTTGGAGCCGGTTTATGCACAAAGCCGACTAGCGGTGCTCGTTACGCCTGTCGGCAGGTACATTATCCCCCACGTACCCTTCGGATAGGGCAACATATATGTTAGGTGGTCGCGATACATGGTACTCTCTGCATACAGGAATAACGTTAGCAGGGGAAATAGTGGCGGGTCGGGCGCAACACATGATATTAAGCGAGAGGGCGTTATCTCTTTCCTGTGTACAGAAAACCTTAGCATACTGTTGATATATTTAATACATAGCAATCTAACACCTTCCGTAAAACCTCTACCACCCCCAACCCCAAAAAACACATGACTCGCCCCCACCCACACCTCACCCATGGCCCGCTAGCACCCACACCTCACGCAAGCCCCCCCCCCCCCCCAACCACACCTCACCCATGGCCCGCCCCCAGAGACACCTCACCCAAGGCCCGCCCCCACCCACACCTCACCCATGGCCGGCCCCCACCCACACCTCACCCAAGCCCTCCCCCCCCCCAACCCACACCTCACCCATGGCCCGCCCCCAGAGACACCTCACCCAAGGCCCGCCCCCACCCACACCTCACCCATGGCCCGCCCCCACCCACACCTCACCCATGGCCCGCCCCCAGAGACACCTCAACCAAGGCCCGTCCCTACCCACACCTCACCCATGGCCCGCCCCCACCCACACCTCACCCATGGCCCGCCCCCACCCACACCTCACCCATGGCCCGCCCCGACCCACACCTTACCCATGGCCCGCCCCAGAGACACCTCACCCAAGCCCCGCCCCCAGAGACACCTCACCCATGGCTCGCCCCCACCCACACCTCAGCCATGGCTCGCCCCACTCACAGCTAACCTATGGCTCGCCCCCACCCACACCTCACCCATAACTTGCACGCCCCCACATCTCACCCATGGCGCTCGCCCCTACCCACACCCCCCACGCCTTACCCATGGCTCGCCCCCACCCACACCTCACCCATGGCTCTCTCCCACCCACACCTCACCCATGGCTCGCCCCCACCCACACCTCACCCATGGCTCCCCTCCACCCACACCTCACCCATGGCGCTAGCCCCACCCCCCACCTCACCCAGGGCTCACCCCCACCCACACCTCATCTATGGCGCACTCCCCACCCCCACCTCACCCAGGGCTCACCCCCACCCACACCTCACCCATGGCTCACCCCCACCCACACCTCACCCATGGCTCACCCCCACCCACACCTCACCCATGGCTCCCCTCCACCCACACCTCCCCCACGGCTCCCCTCCACCCACACCTCATCCATGGCTCACCATCACCCCCACCTTACCCATGGCTCGCCCCCACCCACACGTCATCCATGGCTCCCCTCCACCCACACCTCACCCATGGCTCACCATCACCCCCACCTTACCCATGGCTCGCCCCCACCCACACCTCACCCATGGCTCCCCTCCACCCACACCTCACCCATGGCGCTAGCCCCACCCCCCACCTCACCCAGGGCTCACCCCCACCCACACCTCATCTATGGCGCACTCCCCACCCCCACCTCACCCAGGGCTCACCCCCACCCACACCTCACCCATGGCTCACCCCCACCCACACCTCACCCATGGCTCACCCCCACCCACACCTCACCCATGGCTCCCCTCCACCCACACCTCCCCCATGGCTCCCCTCCACCCACACCTCACCCATGGCTCACCATCACCCCCACCTTACCCATGGCTCGCCCCCACCCACACCTCACCCATGGCTCGCCCCCACCCACACCTCACCCATGGCTCCCCTCCACCCACACCTCACCCATGGCGCTCACCCCACCCCCCACCTCACCCAGGGCTCACCCCCACCCACACCTCATCCATCGCGCACTCCCCGCCCCCACCTCACCTAGGGCTCACCCCCACACACACCTCACCCATGGCTCACCCCCACCCACACCTCACCCATGGCTCACCCCCACCCACACCTCACCCATGGCTCCCCTCCACCCACACCTCCCCCATGGCTCCCCTCCACCCACACCTCACCCATTGCTCACCATCACCCCCACCTCACCCATGGCTCGCCCCCACCCACACGTCATCTATGGCCCCCCTCCACCCACACCTCACCCATGGCTCGCCCCCACCCACACCTCACCCCTGGCTCTCCTCCACCCACACCTCACCCATGACGCTCGCCCCACCCCCCCCCCCCTCACCCAGGGCTCACCCCCACCCACGCCTCATCCATGGCGCACTCCCCACCCCCACCTCACCCAGGGCCCACCCCCACCCACACCTCACCCATGGCTCACCCCCACCCACACCTCACCCATGGCTCACCCCCACCCACACCCTCTACCCACACCTCACCCATGGCTCACCATCACCCCCACCTCACCCATGGCGCTCTCCCCACCCACACCTCACCCATGGCTCCCCTCCACCCACACCTCACCCATGGCTCCCCTCCACCCACACCTCACCCATGGCTCCCCTCCACCCACACCTCACCCATGGCTCACCATCACCCCCACCTCACCCATAGCTCGCCCCCCCCCCCCACACGTCATCCATGGATCCCCTCCACCCACACCTCACCCATGGCTCCCCTCCACCCACACCTCACCCATGGCTCGCCCCCACCCACACCTCATCCATGGCTCCCCTCCACCCACACCTCACCCATGGCGCTCGCCCCACCCCCCACCTCACCCAGGGCTCACCCCCACCCACACCTCACCCATGGCTCACCCCCACCCACACCTCACCCATGGCTCACCCCCACCCACACCCTCCACCCACACCTCACCCATGGCTCACCTTCACCCACACCTCACCCATGGCTCACCTTCACCCACACCTCACCCATGGCGCTCTCCCCACCCACACCTCACCCATGGCTCCCCTCCAACCACACCTCACCCATGGTTCCCCTCCACCCACACCTCACCCATGGCTCACCCCACCCACACCTCATTCATGGTTCCCCTCCACCCACACCTCACCCATGGCTCACCCCCGCCCACACCTCACCCATGGCTCCCCTCCACCCACACCTCACCCATGGCTCCCCTCCACCCACACCTCACCCATGGCTCCCCTCCACCCACACCTCACCCATGGCTCACCATCACCCGCACCTCATCCATGGCTCCCCTCTACCCACACCTCACCCATGGCTCCCCTCCACCCACACCTCACCCATGGCTCACCATCACCCGCACCTCGACCATGGCTCCCCTCCACCCACACCTCACCCATGGCTCCCCTCCACCCACACCTCACCCATGGCTCCCCTCCACCCACACCTCACCCATGGCTTCCCTCTACCCACACCTCACCCATGGCTCCCCTCCACCCACACCTCATCCATGGCTCCTCTCCACCCACACCTCATCCAAGGCACTCCCCTGACCGACACCTAACCCAAGGCGCTCACCCACCACCCCCACCTCACCCACGACGCTCGCCCCACCCCAACCTCACCCATGGCTCACCCCCACCCACACCTCGCCCATGGCGCTCACTCCCACCCCCACCTCGCCCAAGGCTCACCCCCACCCACACCTCACCCAGGGCGCTTGCCCAATCCACACCTCACCCATGGCTCGCTCCCACCCACACCTCACCCATGGCGCTCGCCCCACCCACACCTCACCCCCCAGCCTGCATTGCGAGGCGAAAACTACTAGCCGTCGTTCGGCTAATTCCCGCCGGCACTGCCCCCAAACGGCGGAAACCATTCCGGCCAGGGGGGAAGGAAGTGGTCCCACTGTCAATTCGCTCTTGTCGTTAGCCCGCGGCAACTAAATGGAGGAAGTCCAAATTAACTACGTGCTCTGCAAGTGCCTGCTAGTCCTGGCTGGGGACGCTGGCGTGGAGCAGGATTGCGCTTCGGCGAAATAGAATTCGCGGGCGTAAATGGAGCCCGACAAATTGTGGAGCTGAATCGTAAGGTTTTTCACTTCACCCAGAGTGGCCCCATCGCTGTCACGGACCCTCCCTCGGGTCGCCATGGACATACCTACGTGCTGATCGCGCGTGATCTGGTATCTAGGGGTTTGTGTTTCTCTATGACATCATAGTCTATTCCCCTTTCATCACGTACCGAAACACTGACAAACTTTGTAGACTGACTATAGCGCTCAATCCCAAGCACATGCAGTGTATATAGGGAGTTCATGCATAGATCGACAGCATCACGACCCAAAACTGTTGAACATATTTGTACGTCTCCATGTATTCAATTTCTCTATGGATCATAATTATGCAATATATCACATATCTCAATACTTGTATTATATCATGGTATGTCAGCAGAATCGACCTGCTGTGATAATCTATAGTGGTACACATAACGCAACTACGTGATTCGACAGAGTTACAGGTATCTTTCCTTTCACCCGTGTGTAGCGAAAGACAGCCATCATCAATTGGTAACAAAAAGCGTTTACGAAAGACGCTCTTTGCTGGTTCGTTTTTTCTTTTGCTTATGATCATTTTAAAAACGAAAAACGACTGTACGGTATATGCACGGACCATTTAGGTCTTTATATCTTTAACCCATTCAATCATCATCGGATGAGTGGCCAACCCTGTCCCGCCCATGCACATTCAATATGATCATTTTCATTTCATTTTGAATTAAGACATGAAGAAAAAGGTATATGCCATGGCAAGATGAATGAGAACAAAACATATATGTACACAATTTAGGGTGAGTGGGATACGTGGGAACTCTATGATTGGTTTGTAGGTTATTCAGGACGCTTTAACCACTTTTGGTCATATAGCGTCAATGGGAGAAGGGAGGGAGATTGGAGCTAGCCATGTCTCCGGGGGTAACCCCCTACTCTTTACGAAGACAAACATGGGATCTTTATCATGCGACCACACAAACACGGCCACAGCAGGGCTCGAACCACCGACCCACGTGCCGTTAGGCTCTCAGGTGACCAGAGCACTCAATGCGAGCGCTCTAGCCCACTGAGCTATCGCGCCGGGCCCTGGTCAATCTATCATGTTACAGGATTGAAATGTGAGCTTTAACAGGCATCTGCTGTCGAGGGTGTCTTCTTGGTGGCCCTGTTCATGCTTGAGTGCCTTTATTTGAGTTCAAGCTAAGGACAATTAAGTGACCTTTGCAATCTCAACGTCATACCACGTGGGTTTGTGTTTCTCTATGACGTCATATTTTCCTCTGTGAAATTCGCGCAGACTATTAATTACTGCTACCTGCCACTTGGGCAGTATAACTTGAGATTATAAGCGGGTAAGCACAGAAAAATAACATAAGTCGTATTGGCGGTCACCAACTGTTTAAAGTGCGAAACAAACTCGTGCAAACCTGGGCGACCATTGTTCATTGGCTGGTGTTTTTACTGGATGACGTATCGGTAACAGATTTGACATTCGTGTGACACGGTTACTTCTTCACACAGACAGATTAACGCAATGTGGAGCATATATGTGTCATTATATAAAGCATATATACCTGGAATGAAAAAAAAAAATAGTGTTTTTATGCTGCATATTAAGCAAGTAAACTCCTTAGATATTAGGCATAGGGCATAACCGAGCCAACACCATAAGTATTGGGTGCTGGTGAAGTATTTAATGCGGTCTCTCAGCGTCGTTGTGTTGCGCAAACCTTTTGTAGGTTTGGGAACATGATTGTATGGTATATATGACCGTGTCCGTAAGCTGTTCTCAATCTGAAGCAGTTGGCTTAAAGCAATATATTCCGTAATTTTTTGTATTACGAACCTCTTCTCCATGTCAAATAAGTACACTCTATCTGGAGTTTAAATCCTGAAAGCCTGTGGGCTATCCGGAGAGAAGCATTTTGGTCAACGGAGCAGAAGTTGGTGGCCGGCTTTATATCCTTACGCGCCTGTTCGCAGTTCGCTATTTTGAGTGTGATGTCGACCGCGGCTCGCTATCACGTCCGCGCGCGATAAAAATAAACCGCGCAGTTTTATGTTGAAATGTTTGTTTCACAGACTGAAAGAGATGTAAAAACATGTGCATCATAAATTTTGAGATACTTTAGTCTTGATTCTAAAATGTAAAAAATCTAAGATGGCGCATGTAAGCATATTGCTTTAAACCATAAGAATCGAACCCGGCACGCCGGGGCCGCTCTGGGGCGTTCATGTCCCACTGCGGTGACTCCCAACAAAATGTCAACCCTCCCAGCCCCTACTCTATCTACCAACCCCCCTCTCCTCTCTCTTAATCTACCTCCCTTTTACATAAACGCCCTGGTCAAAATTCCAAAGCCCCACAATCAAGCAAGCTTGGCGAACCCCGCCCGCCCCCCTAGCCATCCCCGATCCTTCACCTACCACCCACTTCCTCTAACTACCAGCCCTATCCTATCCCGTACCCCTACCACAGCATCGCCACCAGTAACTTTTAACGTATTTGTACGTCACCAATGTATTCACTGTCTCTATGGATCATATTTTGTAAAATCATTTATTTAATACCAATCAATGTCAATGTATATGCGCGAGTAACATAACATAGGACAAATGGAAAAGAAAATATTGTTTTTAAAAAGAAGATATAATGCATGTATCAATTTACATGGGTAGTTAAGTCGTGGATGTTTATATATTTGTACCGTGTTGTCTAATTCATGCCTTAAAAACCGAATGCAGTGTCTCTTATCACGTTTTTCAAATTCATAATTATTTATCAATCTATATATTTTATATATGATGAAACAAACAACCGAAATCACTAGATCTTCACATCTGTTCCCACAGCCAACTAGAATTTGATCTGGTGTTAAATTTCTTCCAAAAAGGTCAGATACAGCTTTCCAGATGTGCTGATTATAATTGCACCAATACAAAAAATGAGATATAGTACGTACATAGTTACAATGTGAACACCGTTCACAGTCTTTGATCTTCATTTTCTTAAGGCTGTAGTTACATGATAATATATTATGTAGCATTTTATAGTTAAACTCGGAGAGTTTGGAACCTTGAATATCGATCACCTTTATCTTAAAAGAGACGCTAATTTCAAAACTTGCGCCCTCCCCACAAATATCATAATACATGTATCATATCATCGTATGTGTGCCAGATTGACCTGAAGTGGTAATCTATAGTGGTACACATAACGTAACTACGTGATGCCACAAAGTTGCAGGTATCCATCTTTTCACCCGGGTGTATAGCGACAGACAGCCATCATCTCCAGGACACCAACCAACAACGACCCAATGTGTATTGGAGTTCATACAGCCCCACAACCCCTAACTCTTAACATATTTGCATGTCACCAATTCGTTTGGTTCGTTTTACCTTTTTCTTATGGTCATTTTAAAAACGAAAAACGATTGGACGGTATATACACGGACCGTTTAGGTCTTTAAATCTTTAACCCATTCATCATCACCGGATGAGTGGCCAACCTTGTCCCATCCATGTATAGGGCCTATACGGTGCGTGGCCAACCTTGTCCCATCCATGCACGGTGCGTTTACCCCATACAGCGATATGGGGTAAAAGGACCAATGGTAAACATTTACTGTATATTTGTATATACTCCCTGATCATATCGTGATGTATTACTATATTAAGATGGCTGGATCCAGCTTTGTTTAAATGTGAACACTGTATAATATAATAATGCTTGATGGCATTAGTATTTTACGCCACGTTGCAACCTGTAACCAGGTCATTATGTGGCTTTCGTTGTTAACACCGGTGCTCTACGCGTAGCCCTCCCCCCCACCCCACACTTTCATTTTGTTGCTTCCGATGGTAGCGCAGGGGGGTATGTGCATAGCCCCCCCCCCGGCTGCCCCCCCCCTACTTTCACGACTTTGATTGCTTGAATTGGGCACGGGATCAAACCAGAAACTTGGACAAACATCATGTAAAAGCAGTTCACTCAGCTTCTCGTCACGACTGACACATGTGTATAATGAAATGACACAGAATAAAATACGTGTTAGGTATGTTATACCATGTTGTGCGTGACAAGGAGACCTGGCAGACTGTAAGCATAACGATAGAACATGACATAACATGATAACATTTAGTGGTGCCATGTCGGTGATGGCAGTCATCGCTGTCACATCAGAATACTGTACTGAATGATGCACAGGTTACCGCGTCTGTCAGACAGACGTCCACTGAGGATGTAAATAGAAAGTAATGTTCCTTTCTTATGCCAGGTCTGGCTCCAGTCCTTATCGGCTTACCCGCCGAGGGTGTGTGGCTTCCTGGCGCCCTGACAACAGGCCCGCCGTCCCGGGCGGCGGGCAGGGCGGGTAATTACCCGCCGCCCTCTGAGCAGCTTCCACAGCGCCCACCAATCACACACCGGGGCTGAGGTAAAATAGAGCAGGAGCTTGGGGGAAAGAGGAAAAGGTTTGTACCGGTCCGTTCCGTTCACGGATTAGGCGCCAGTTTCTCATTATAGGGAGCGCACGTGTTTAGCCACTGTTAAGTGTTTATGAAGGGCGGATGAAACCTTCAATTACTCAGCCAAGCGGACAACAATTATCCATCCGTGTTGGGAGTAATTAGGTCCCGTTCCAGGTCCTTCACTAAAGCACGGAATTGGGCACCTCGTCGATGGCGTCACCGTCGAATAGTGCTAGAGACGTGGGGAGAAAGGGAAAGGGAGTAGGGGCTGGAGTGGGTGGGGGGAGGGCTGTGTAATCCGATGGGATGGGGGTGGGGGCGAGATCGGGGTGGGGGCGAGGTCGGGGTGGGGGCGAGGTGGTTAGGGGGGGGGGGGGGGCTGGCGACTGCCTGCCGCTGGCGATGCAGGACGTGGACAGGTGGGTGCAGGTAATTAGAGATCACTCCACGCACCGTCTCCAGAAATCGGCTTTGAAAGGATGGGTGGTTAATAAAATACGGAACCAGGTATCATTTCCACCTCTCCAAGCATTATCCACCTCTTCTAACTTCCCTTCCCCGCCCGACCCCCCACCCTCTCCACCCCAGCCCAGGCCCACCTATTCGCATGTGGACCCCCAGGTGCTGTTCTGAGAAAGAGATCTCGGAGAACATGGGATGAGATTTCCCGGTGATCTCGCTCAGAAACGAATGATCCTCGCACGCGATCTGCTCTTTATCGGTCACTTCTCCTGGAGTCGGGAAGACTCGGCGGTGCTCGGCGTGGGCCATTACAAACACACGAGCACGGCGTGGGCCATTACAAACACACGAGCACGCAAAAAGCCAGGGTAGAACATTAGTGACTAATGGCCCGAGACGTGAAATGGGCGGCAGAGAATTCACCAAAAAATTGCCACAAAAGGAAACATGTTTAATTTCTTTAAAAGCTGTAATTACAGGGGTCGATGGGGCAAAGTCATTTCCAAGCGCTTTGTGACTATGTAGTGAAAGGGAGAATGCGGAAATGACGCTTCGGGCGGGAAGGTCGTTAAGTAGAATGTACTTTATGAAGTGTAATTACCCCCAAATAATCAATCTAACATCAAACCAGCTTATAGGAGATCACTGGCAATAATTGTCTCACAAAGTGTCTTGGGATACAAGCCTTACGTTTAGTAGGATTCATAAATGAGTACTAATATTAATATTAATAATAATTCATCATAATATATAGTGTTGTTAAATATCACTAACATGTCATTCACATTAAAAATACTGCTGTCATAATAATGCAGATAATTATAATTATTATATTTCCAACCAAAACCTCAATAATAAAATAAGTCCCCCGTAATAGTTATACAAATCCCGATACTAATAATACTTTTCTGGTGATGCTGATTGTTCTTTAGGTCAGTAGTTTAGTGAGGTCGCTCCATTCATCTCAAGTCTCCAATCTGCGCTCCAGTTACCTTCCCCGTTGTCCGATAGATGTCGGTACTGGTCCCGCTGCTCACTTACCGGGAAGTCGATGTTGTTTACGTCCTTAGCTGATGCCCCCTTCCCCTCCTCATCACCGGTCTCGTCCACCCTACCCCTACCCCTCACCTCCCCCTGTCCTACCCGGCCCCTCCCCTCCCCTCCCCTTCGCCGCGTCACGCGGGCTCGGTCCACAGCCAGACACATAACCCCTCAAGTCGAAGACGGCAAGACAACGGTTGGCGACTGGGGTGGCGGGCGTGGGGGTGGGGGGAATGAGGGAGACTGCGTGTGTGTGGAGGACGGAGGGGGGTCGTGTGTTGGGTGAGTGGGTGAGTGCGCGTGTGTGAGTGGGGAAGCGGGTAGCCACTGTGTGATGCTAGGGGAGGGGGTGGGGCATGTGCGCAGGGAGAGGCGGGGGGAGCAGAGAGGTGCAGGGGGGGGGGGGGAGGGGGCGAGAGACGGGTTGTTGGTGACGGTCCCAACGGTAGGACGACTCAACAATGAACTGATCATGTGAAGACAGTTGGGCGGGGTGGGGTGGGGGGCAGGGAGTCTCGTGAGCGGGGTGAAGGAGCTCAGGTTATGGTGGGGCGGAGGGGCGAGCGGCGGTCGGCAGGAAGGGGTGGGGTGGCGGGGGGAGGAGGAGGGGGTGGGGTGGATGTCCCCGGCAGGGGTCGCCTCACGCCAGGCTGGCTGCAGTCTCTCAGGTGTGCCCAGACAAATAGGATTCCCGCTGATCAAAGGAAGGCGGCGCAGCGCCACCTGCGGTACCGAGATTGAAATCGGGGGTTGACACGGTATTGCCGAAGCTGGAGACGCCGCGGCCCCGCCCCTCCGCCCGCCAATCACCCCACCCCGACATACACATAGACCCACACTCTCACTGAAATAAATGTCATCTGATTCTTCATTATTACAAAGGGTGGAACAACAAAATCCAACAACAACAAAACTACCGATCCTTTGTCCTTATATCACAGCAAACTACCCATCCTTTTTCCTTATATCACGGCAAGTTTCACAGCTCTTTAGAGCCAAAAGAGGCCGCACACAACATTCTACTCTCCCATATACATGCAATGTAAATATTATGGTCTTTGTATAATGAACACTTATCCTGGCATTATTTGTGCATACATATATACTAGGTTATTGGGTAACTCTTGAAAAACTAATATTAGCCACTAAACATAAACACTAATTAAAGTAAACTGCATGACATTTTGGCGACATCTGTCACGAATGGTTTATTATTAAGGATATGTAAAAAGAAGAAATATTATTAAATTTGAGACTATATAGGCCGTTTTACCTGATGATAACATCTACGGTGGGGGTGTCCCTCCCCCTCCCCTCCCTTCGGTGGTGACATACTGAGAACAGTTCTTGACGACAAGAGAACAGCTCGTGCCGTCCTAACGCTACCTTGTTTCACTGGCCTGAGTTAGACACAGTAATCAAGGGGCCATGGCAGTATCTTAGTTCACAACCATTTATTAAAATGAACCTGCAATGTTTTATCAACGTGTTTTTTCTGAAGTAAAATAGTCCTTGCGGAGGCAATGAAAACTAACTTTTAGATGTGCCAGTGGTGTTAAGGTGTTCTTGTAAGATTGGTGGCAATGTATTTGCATTATCTAGTTCGGACGGTGTTATATGGTAGTATGGTTCCGGGAGAGGTAAATGGCGACCCGCGACACCGGCATATTTGAAAAAAGATTCTTCACCATATACTGTCCAATATGTCGATGTTAGTCATATACACCATTGTATGTATGGCTCTCACGGGCCTTTGCGTTTCAATAAACTCCAACATTGTTCCATTGAACGACTCTCTTAAAGCGGGTAAAAACGTTAATATAATCGTGAGGCCTTAGTAATGTTTTGGTCCTGAAAGCAACTTTGCAAAACACGACAAGTCTTAGAGAACAACGGGTTCAAAGAAATAAATTTGCAATCCTGTCCACAGTAAATTCAAGCGCCGCGCCATTTTGCCACAGAGCGTGACGTCATGGATGAGCATACATGTGGCGCCCACATGCGGTTGAATTTTGGGTTTATCTCGCTTGTCCAGGGGCGAGCGGAAACGCGTGGAAAGATATACCGTGGCGTCCCTTCGCGCTGGAATTGTTACAATTCCAAGCCGCCCAGTACACCATCTCTTCTAAACATTAGGCCGAGAACCTCTTTCGATTTAGCAACTAAAAATTCGACAGATTGTATCCGTCTTATATGAGTGCTTAGACTATATATAAACCGCGGTTTTTTATAGTGTGTTGAATATGAGCGAAGTTAGGTAAACATCGCTCGTCTCGCTATCTCCGGTTTGGGTCTCGCTCTCTGATTGGCTAGCGCCAGCCACGCCCACCAAAAGGGTTGCGCCTTGGAAAGCTGCGCTTTTTCGACAGGCGGTCACTTCAAAAATTTATTGCGACCAACTGGGGCGTCACAAAAATCTGCGCTTTGGAGGGTTGACGCATGGATGGCAAATAAATGCTTAGGTCAACTACAAGGGGTAACATTTTTATTCCTTTTAACAAGGCAATATTCTGTGCATGCGGCACCCTGTCACAAATACACCAACAGATGTAATTTTTTATGAGTATGTGTCACAATTTCTTGTCGCAGAGCACAACCCTTCCCCATTGTCCAAAGTTTAAGCATCTACGGCCTTCTATATTGGGGCGCTGGATGCCATCTGAAGCCTTTAATATTGGGAACTGGCTGTCATCTGTAGCCTTTACTATTGGGGGGCTGGATGCCATCTGCAGCCTCCACTATTGGGGCGCTGGAGACCATCTGTAGCATGTACCATTGGGGCGCTGGATTCCATCTGCAGCCTCTAATATGGCGGCGCTGGAGGCCATCTGTAGCATCCACCATTGGGGCGCCGGCTGCCCTCAGCAGCCTCTACTATTGGGGCGCTGGATGCCATCTGCAGCCTCTACTATTGGGGCGCTGGACGCTATCTGCAGCCTCTACTATTGCGGCGCCGGCTGCCCTCAGCAGCATCTACCATTGGGGCGCTGGATGCCATCTGCAGCCTCTACTATTGGGGCGCTGGACGCTATCTGCAGCCTCTACTATTGGGGCGCCGGCTGCCCTCAGCAGCATCTACCATTGGGGCGCTGGATGCCATCTGCAACCTCTACTATTGCGGCGCTGGATGCCATCTGTAGCCTCTACTATTGCGGCGCTGGATGCCATCTGTAGCCTCTACTATTGGGGCGCTGGACGCTATCTGCAGCCTCTACTATTGGGGCGCCGGCTGCCCTCAGCAGCATCTACCATTGGGGCGCTGGATGCCATCTGCAGCCTCTACTATTGCGGCGCTGGATGCCATCTGTAGCCTCTACTATTGCGGCGCTAGATGCCATCTGCAGCCTCTACTATTGCGGCGCTAGATGCCATCTGCAGCCTCTACTATTGCGGCGCTAGATGCCATTTGCAGCCTCTACTATTGCGGCGCTAGATGCCATCTGCAGCCTCTACTATTGCGGCGCTGGATGCCATCTGCAGCCGCTACTATTGCGGCGCTGGATGCCATCTGCAGCCTCTACTATTGCGGCGCTGGATGACATCTGCAGCCTCTACTATTGCGGCGCTAGATGCCATCTGTAGCCTCTACTATTGCGGCGCTAGATGCCATCTGCAGCCTCTACTATTGCGGCGCTAGATGCCATCTGTAGCCTCTACTATTTGGGCGCGGGATGCCATCTGTAGCCTCTACTATTGCGGCGCTGGATGCCATCTGCAGCCTCTACTATTGCGGCGCTGGATGCCATCTGCAGCCTCTACTATTGCGGCGCTAGATGCCATCTGTAGCCTCTACTATTGCGGCGCTAGATGCCATCTGCAGCCTCTACTATTGCGGCGCTAGATGCCATCTGCAGCCTCTACTATTGCGGCGCTAGATGCCATCTGCAGCCTCTACTATTGCGGCGCTAGATGCCATCTGCAGCCTCTACTATTGCGGCGCTAGATGCCATCTGCAGCCTCTACTATTGCGGCGCTAGATGCCATCTGCAGCCTCTACTATTGCGGCGCTGGATGCCATCTGTAGCCTCTACTATTGGGGCGCTGGATGCCATGTGTAGCCTCTACTATTGCGGCGCTGGATGCCATCTGCAGCCTCCACTATTGCGGCGCTAGATGCCATCTGTAGCCTCTACTTTTGCGGCGCTAGATGCCATCTGCAGCCTCCACTATCAGCACGCCGGAACTGGCGAGATGGATGACGGGGTGGTGCCTGACGGACAACAACTCTCATGGGACCTGATGCAGCCCCCCCCCCCTCCGCCGGTCTCACCTCCATCTCCCCGGCGTCTCACCCACCCTGGTCGTTGTGCCATCGCCAGCTGAGGCCCCGGGCCGGGCGGGCCGGGGAAAGTGGCAGGGCGATGGCACTGCATATGGCCAGGGAAGATAATGGGGTGGGGACGGGGGGGGGGGGGGGGCAGGCGTGGGCCAGACATGGAGGGAAAGAACCAGAGGAAGGCATTGCAAGGCGTGCATTATTAAAAATAAAACCAGAAACTGCTAACAACTGGAAAATAGTTATTGCAACCCAAAGTGCTATTTGTTTAATTGTATATGAATAAAGACAAACCCACCACGGAGAGACTCGCTACCCTTTTGTCCTTGATTGACTAATCCCTGGACAAACATATTTCCAAATTTTGCCAGCTGAGAGTAAAATAATAGCTGATCCTAAACTACTGCACTTGTACAATGTAGGCCTCAAGAGTTATGCCGCGCAAGGTGGGTTGTACCGCAAGTGATCCCAAGTACAGGGTAAGCGCTGTTCTTCATGGCTGAGCACCAAAATCATAAACTGTCCACATGTGTAGGTATGGTATGATATGGTATGATATGGTATGGTATGGTATGGTATGGTATGGTATGGTATGGTATGGTATGGTATGGTATGGTATGGTATGGTATGGTACGGCGTGGTACGTATTTCGTCACCATTCTTCACCACATAACTAAAGCGAGCGGCGGGAAGCACAGACCGGATGTTGGCCTTGGAGGCACCGGAAAGATCCAAGTGTTAGGAGGCGCTGGTCTCGGCAAGCGGCGCAAATTCAATAACACTCTGAACGTGACCGCGGTGCCAGATGTGTCACCTCCGCATAGGCGGAAATCAACGGTCCTGTTTAACCCAGTCAATTGAACAGCTCCCTCGTGGCAAATAACCCCCCGAATATCGCCCACCCTAGTAAAATGGCGAGATAGCACATCACTCTGCACCCATACTACCACGCGCCCCCCACCCCCCGCCGTCCCCTCGCGCGGTAAAATATTTAACCCCACAGCTTTCAAATTAGTTCTCGTGATGCCACTAGGGGGCAGGGCACACGACCCCGGGCATTAAGTTTGTATTCACGGGGCAGCAGATTGGCTGGTTCAACCGCTCGTCTCAATCTTTGTGCCATCAAGGCATGAATAATTCATATCTTCGCCAGTCGTGACTCTTAACTCAGGGGTATAGACCCGCTGAATTGACAAATTGCCCTAATGGCCTAGGATTCTTCGCACTGCCTTCCACACCAGGGTGGGTGGACCCTGTCTATGTGGCAGAATGTGTGTGTCTGGGGGAAAGGGAGGGGGCGGCGGTGAGGCCCCATGTCGGTCTGGTGGTCGCTAGCGTGGCTGTGTGACTGGTGTGGTGTGGGTGGGGGGCTGGTTGGTGTGGGTGTGGGGCTGGTTGGTGTGGGTGTGGGGCTGGTTGGTGTGGGTGTGGGGCTGGTTGGTGTGGGTGTGGGACTGGTTGGTGTGGGTGTGGGGCTGGTTGGTGTGGGTGTGGGACTGGTTGGTGTGGGTGTGGAACTGGTTGGTGTGGGTGTGGGACTGGTTGGTGTGGGTGTGGGGCTGGTTGGTGTGGGTGTGGGACTGGTTGGTGTGGGTGTGGGGCTGGTTGGTGTGGGTGTGGGGCTGGTTGGTGTGGGTGTGGGGCTGGTTGGTGTGGGTGTGGGGCTGGTTGGTGTGGGTGTGGGGCTGGTTGGTGTGGGTGTGGAACTGGTTGGTGTGGGTGTGGGACTGGTTGGTGTGGGTGTGGGACTGGTTGGTGTGGGTGTGGGGCTGGTTGGTGTGGGTGTGGGGCTGGTTGGTGTGGGTGTGGGACTGGTTGGTGTGGGTGTGGGGCTGGTTGGTGTGGGTGTGGGGCTGGTTGGTGTGGGTGTGGAACTGTTGGTGTGGGTGTGGGGCTGGTTGGTGTGGGTGTGAGGCTGGTTGGTGTGGGTGTGGGGCTGGTTGGTGTGGGTGTGGGGCTGGTTGGTATGGGTGTGGGGCTGGTTGGTGTGGGTGTGGGGCTGGTTGGTGTCTGTGTGGGGCTAGTTGGTGTGGGTGTGGGGCTGGTTGGTGTGGGTGTGGGGCTGGTTGGTGCGGGTGTGAGGCTGGTTGGTGTGGGTGTGAGGCTGGTTGGTGTGGGTGTGGGGCTGGTTGGTGTGGGTGTGGGGCTGGTTGGTGTGGGTGTGGGGCTGGTTGGTGTCTGTGTGGGGCTGGTTGGTGTGGGTGTGGGGTTGGTGTGGGTGTGAGGCTGGTTGGTGTGGGTGTGGGGCTGGTTGGTGTGGGTGTGGGGCTGGTTGGTGTGGGTGTGGGGCTGGTTGGTGTGGGTGTGGGGCTGGTTGGTGTGGGTGTGGGACTGGTTGTTGTGGGTGTGGGGCTGGTTGGTGTCTGTGTGGGGCTGGTTGGTGTGAGTGTGGGGTTGGTGTGGGTGTGAGGCTGGTTGGTGTGGGTGTGGGGCTGGTTAGTGTGGGTGTGGGGCTGGTTGGTGTGGGTGTGGGGCTGGTTGGTGTGGGTGTGGGGCTGGTTGGTGTGGGTGTGAGGCTGGTTGTTGTGGGTGTGGGGCTGGTTGGTGTGGGTGTGGGACTGGTTGTTGTGGGTGTGGGGCTGGTTGGTGTCTGTGTGGGGCTGGTTGGTGTGAGTGTGGGGTTGGTGTGGGTGTGAGGCTGGTTGGTGTGGGTGTGGGGCTGGTTAGTGTGGGTGTGGGGCTGGTTGGTGTGGGTGTGGGGCTGGTTGGTGTGGGTGTGGGACTGGTTGGTGTGGGTGTGAGGCTGGTTGGTGTCTGTGTGTGGCTAGATGGTGTGGGTGCGAGGCTGGTTGGTGTGGGTGTGGGGCTGGTTGGTGTGGGTGTGGGGCTGGTTGGTGTGGGTGTGGGGCTGGTTGGTGTGGGTGTGGGGTTGGTGTGGGTGTGGGGCTGGTTGGTGTGGGTGTGAGGCTGGTTGTTGTGGGTGTGGGGCTGGATGGTGTGGGTGTGGGGCTGGTTGGTGTGGGTGTGGGGCCGGTTGGTGTCTGTGTGGGGCTGGTTGGTGTGGGTGTGGGGTTGGTGTGGGTGTGAGGCTGGTTGGTGTGGGTGTGGGGCTGGTTGGTGTGGGTGTGGGGCTGGTTGGTGTGGGTGTGGGGCTGGTTGGTGTGGGTGTGGGACTGGTAGGTGTGGGTGTGGGGCTGGTTGGTGTGGGTGTGAGGCTGGTTGGTGTCTGTGTGTGGCTAGTTGGTGTGGGTTCGAGGCTGGTTGGTGTGGGTGTGGGGCTGGTTGGTGTGGGTGTGGGGCTGGTTGGTGTGGGTGTGGGACTGGTTAGTGTGGGTGTGGGGCTAGTTGGTGTGGGTGTGAGGCTGGTTGGTGTGGGTGTGGGGCTGGTTGGTGTGGGTGTGGGGCTGGTTGGTGTGGGTGTGGGGCTGGTTGGTGTGGGTGTGGGGCTAATTGGTGTGGGTGTGAGGCTGGTTGGTGTGGGTGTGGGGCTGGTTGGTGTGGGTGTGGGGCTGGTTGGTGTCTGTGTGGGGCTAGTTGGTGTGGGTGTGAGGCTGGTTGGTGTGCGTGTGAGGCTGGTTGGTGTGGGTGTGGGGCTGGTTGGTGTGGGTGTGGGGCTGGTTGGTGTGGGTGTGAGGCTGGTTGGTGTGGGTGTGGGGCTGGTTGGTGTGGGTGTGGGGCTGGTTGGTGTGGGTGTGGAACTGTTGGTGTGGGTGTGGGGCTGGTTGGTGTGGGTGTGAGGCTGGTTGGTGTGGGTGTGGGACTGGTTGGTGTGGGTGTGGGGCTGGTTGGTGTGGGTGTGGGACTGGTTGGTGTGGGTGTGGGGCTGGTTGGTGTGGGTGTGGGGCTGATTGGTGTGGGTGTGGAACTGTTGGTGTGGGTGTGGGGCTGGTTGGTGTGGGTGTGAGGCTGGTTGGTGTGGGTGTGGGGCTGGTTGGTGTGGGTGTGGGGCTGGTTGGTGTGGGTGTGAGGCTGGTTGGTGTGGGTGTGGGGCTGGTTGGTGTCTGTGTGGGGCTAGTTGGTGTGGGTGTGGGGTTGGTGTGGGTGTGAGGCTGGTTGGTGTGGGTGTGAGGCTGGTTGGTGTGGGTGTGGGGCTGGTTGGTGTGGGTGTGGGGCTGGTTGGTGTGGGTGTGGGGTTGGTGTGGGTGTGGGGCTGGTTGGTGTGGGTGTGAGGCTGGTTGTTGTGGGTGTGGGGCTGGTTGGTGTGGGTGTGGGGCTGGTTGGTGTGGGTGTGGGGCTGGTTGGTGTCTGTGTGGGGCTGGTTGGTGTGGGTGCGGGGTTGGTGTGGGTGTGAAGCTGGTTGGTGTGAGTGTAGACCTGGTTGGTGTGGGTGTGGGGCTAATTGGTGTGGGTGTGAGGCTGGTTGGTGTGGGTGTGGGGCTGGTTGGTGTGGGTGTGGGGCTGGTTGGTGTCTGTGTGGGGCTAGTTGGTGTGGGTGTGAGGCTGGTTGGTGTGGGTGTGAGGCTGGTTGGTGTGGGTGTGGGGCTGGTTGGTGTGGGTGTGGGGCTGGTTGGTGTGGGTGTGAGGCTGGTTGGTGTGGGTGTGGGGCTGGTTGGTGTGGGTGTGAGGCTGGTTGGTGTGGGTGTGAGGCTGGTTGGTGTGGGTGTGGGGCTGGTTGGTCTGGGTGTGGGGCTGGTTGGTGTGGGTGTGGGACTGGTTGGTGTGGGTGTGGGGCTGGTTGGTGTGGGTGTGGGACTGGTTGGTGTGGGTGTGGGGCTGGTTGGTGTGGGTGTGGGGCTGGTTGGTGTGGGTGTGGGGCTGGTTGGTGTGGGTGTGGGGCTGGTTGGTGTGGGTGTGGGGCTGGTTGGTGTGGGTGTGGGGCTGGTTGGTGTGGGTGTGGGACTGGTTGGTGTGGGTGTGGGGCTGGTTGGTGTGGGTGTGTGGCTGGTTGGTGTGGGTGTGGAACTGTTGGTGTGGGTGTGGGGCTGGTTGGTGTGGGTGTGAGGCTGGTTGGTGTGGGTGTGGGGCTGGTTGGTGTGGGTGTGGGGCTGGTTGGTATGGGTGTGGGGCTGGTTGGTGTGGGTGTGGGGCTGGTTGGTGTCTGTGTGGGGCTAGTTGGTGTGGGTGTGGGGCTGGTTGGTGTGGGTGTGGGGCTGGTTGGTGTGGGTGTGAGGCTGGTTGGTGTGGGTGTGAGGCTGGTTGGTGTGGGTGTGGGGCTGGTTGGTGTGGGTGTGGGGCTGGTTGGTGTGGGTGTGGGGCTGGTTGGTGTCTGTGTGGGGCTGGTTGGTGTGGGTGTGGGGTTGGTGTGGGTGTGAGGCTGGTTGGTGTGGGTGTGGGGCTGGTTGGTGTGGGTGTGGGGCTGGTTGGTGTGGGTGTGGGGCTGGTTGGTGTGGGGTGTGGGGTTGGTGTGGGTGTGGGGCTGGTTGGTGTGGGTGTGAGGCTGGTTGTTGTGGGTGTGGGGCTGGTTGGTGTGGGTGTGGGACTGGTTGTTGTGGGTGTGGGGCTGGTTGGTGTCTGTGTGGGGCTGGTTGGTGTGAGTGTGGGGTTGGTGTGGGTGTGAGGCTGGTTGGTGTGGGTGTGGGGCTGGTTAGTGTGGGTGTGGGGCTGGTTGGTGTGGGTGTGGGGCTGGTTGGTGTGGGTGTGGGACTGGTAGGTGTGGGTGTGGGGCTGGTTGGTGTGGGTGTGAGGCTGGTTGGTGTCTGTGTGTGGCTAGATGGTGTGGGTGCGAGGCTGGTTGGTGTGGGTGTGGGGCTGGTTGGTGTGGGTGTGGGGCTGGTTGGTGTGGGTGTGGGGCTGGTTGGTGTGGGTGTGGGGTTGGTGTGGGTGTGGGGCTGGTTGGTGTGGGTGTGAGGCTGGTTGTTGTGGCTGTGGGGCTGGTTGGTGTGGGTGTGGGGCTGGTTGGTGTGGGTGTGGGGCCGGTTGGTGTCTGTGTGGGGCTGGTTGGTGTGGGTGTGGGGTTGGTGTGGGTGTGAGGCTGGTTGGTGTGGGTGTGGGGCTGGTTGGTGTGGGTGTGGGGCTGGTTGGTGTGGGTGTGGGGCTGGTTGGTGTGGGTGTGGGACTGGTAGGTGTGGGTGTGGGGCTGGTTGGTGTGGGTGTGAGGCTGGTTGGTGTCTGTGTGTGGCTAGTTGGTGTGGGTGCGAGGCTGGTTGGTGTGGGTGTGGGGCTGGTTGGTGTGGGTGTGGGGCTGGTTGGTGTGGGTGTGGGACTGGTTAGTGTGGGTGTGGGGCTAGTTGGTGTGGGTGTGAGGCTGGTTGGTGTGGGTGTGGGGCTGGTTGGTGTGGGTGTGGGGCTGGTTGGTGTGGGTGTGGGGCTGGTTGGTGTGGGTGTGGGGCTAATTGGTGTGGGTGTGAGGCTGGTTGGTGTGGGTGTGGGGCTGGTTGGTGTGGGTGTGGGGCTGGTTGGTGTCTGTGTGGGGCTAGTTGGTGTGGATGTGAGGCTGGTTGGTGTGCGTGTGAGGCTGGTTGGTGTGGGTGTGGGGCTGGTTGGTGTGGGTGTGGGGCTGGTTGGTGTGGGTGTGAGGCTGGTTGGTGTGGGTGTGGGGCTGGTTGGTGTGGGTGTGGGGCTGGTTGGTGTGGGTGTGGAACTGTTGGTGTGGGTGTGGGGCTGGTTGGTGTGGGTGTGAGGCTGGTTGGTGTGGGTGTGGGACTGGTTGGTGTGGGTGTGGGGCTGGTTGGTGTGGGTGTGGGACTGGTTGGTGTGGGTGTGGGGCTGGTTGGTGTGGGTGTGGGGCTGGTTGGTGTGGGTGTGGAACTGTTGGTGTGGGTGTGGGGCTGGTTGGTGTGGGTGTGAGGCTGGTTGGTGTGGGTGTGGGGCTGGTTGGTGTGGGTGTGGGGCTGGTTGGTGTGGGTGTGGGGCTGGTTGGTGTGGGTGTGGGGCTGGTTGGTGTCTGTGTGGGGCTAGTTGGTGTGGGTGTGGGGTTGGTGTGGGTGTGAGGCTGGTTGCTGTGGGTGTGAGGCTGGTTGGTGTGGGTGTGGGGCTGGTTGGTGTGGGTGTGGGGCTGGTTGGTGTGGGTGTGGGGTTGGTGTGGGTGTGGGGCTGGTTGGTGTGGGTGTGAGGCTGGTTGTTGTGGGTGTGGGGCTGGTTGGTGTGGGTGTGGGGCTGGTTGGTGTGGGTGTGGGGCTGGTTGGTGTCTGTGTGGGGCTGGTTGGTGTGGGTGCGGGGTTGGTGTGGGTGTGAAGCTGGTTGGTGTGAGTGTAGACCTGGTTGGTGTGGGTGTGGGGCTAATTGGTGTGGGTGTGAGGCTGGTTGGTGTGGGTGTGGGGCTGGTTGGTGTGGGTGTGGGGCTGGTTGGTGTCTGTGTGGGGCTAGTTGGTGTGGGTGTGAGGCTGGTTGGTGTGGGTGTGAGGCTGGTTGGTGTGGGTGTGGGGCTGGTTGGTGTGGGTGTGGGGCTGGTTGGTGTGGGTGTGAGGCTGGTTGGTGTGGGTGTGGGGCTGGTTGGTGTGGGTGTGAGGCTGGTTGGTGTGGGTGTGAGGCTGGTTGGTGTGGGTGTGGGGCTGGTTGTTGTGGTTGTGGGGCTGGTTGGTGTTGGTGTGCGGCTGGTTGGTGTGGGTGTGGGGCTGGTTGGTGTGGGTGTGGGGCTGGTTTGTGTGGGTGTGGGGCTGGTTGGTGTGGGTGTGAGGCTGGTTGGTGTGGGTGTAGGGCTGGTTGGTGTGGGTGTGGGGCTGGTTGGTGTGGGTATGTGGCTGGTTGGTGTGGGTGTGGGGCTGGTTGGTGTGGGTGTGGGGCTGGTTGGTGTGGGTGTGGGGCTGGTTGGTGTGGGTGTGGGGCTGGTTGGTGTGGGTGTGGGGCTGGTTGGTGTGGGTGTAGGGCTGGTTGGTGTGGGTGTGAGGCTGGTTGGTGTGGGTGTGGGGCTGGTTGGTGTGGGTGTGGGGCTGGTTGGTGTCTGTGTGGGGCTAGTTGGTGTGGGTGTGAGGCTGGTTGGTGTGGGTGTGGGGCTGGTTGGTGTGGGTGTGAGGCTGGTTGGTGTGGGTGTGGGGCTGGTTGGTGTGGGTGTGGGGCTGGTTGGTGTGGGTGTGGGGCTGGTTGGTGTGGTTGTGGGGCTGGTTGGTGTGGGTGTGAGGTTGGTTGGTGTGGGTGTGGGGCTGGTTGGTGTGGGTGTGAGGCTGGTTGGTGTGGGTGTGGGGCTGGTTGGTGTGGGTGTAGGGCTGGTTGGTGTGGATGGGGGCTGGTTGGTGTGGGTGTGAGGCTGGTTGGTGTGGGTGTGGGGCTGGTTGGTGTGGGTGTGGGGCTGGTTGGTGTGGGTGTGGGGCTGCTTGGTGTGGGTGTGGGGCTGGTTGGTGTTGGTGGGAGGCTGGTTGGTGTGGGTGTGGGGCTGGTTGGTGTCTGTGTGGGGCTGGTTGGTGTGGGTGTGGGGCTGGTTGGTGTGGGTGTGGGGCTGGTTGGTGTGGGTGTGAGGCTGGTTGGTGTGGGTGTGGGGCTGGTTGGTGTGGGTGTGGGGCTGGTTGGTGTGGGTGTGGGGCTGGTTGGTGTGGGTGTGAGGCTGGTTGGTGTGGGTGTGGGGCTGGTTGGTGTGGGTGTGGGGCTGGTTGGTGTGGGTGTGGGGCTGGTTGGTGTGGGTGTGGGGCTGGTTGGTGTGGGTGTGGGGCTGGTTGGTGTGGGTGTGAGGCTGGTTGGTGTGGGTGTGGGGCTGGTTGGTGTGGGTGTGGGGCTGGTTGGTGTGGGTGTGAGGCTGGTTGGTGTGGGTGTGAGGCTGGTTGGTGTGGGTGTGAGGCTGGTTGGTGTGGGTGTGGGGCTGGTTGGTGTGGGTGTGGGGCTGGTTGGTGTCTGTGTGGGGCTGGTTGGTGTGGGTGTGAGGCTGGTTGGTGTGGGTGTGGGGCTGGTTGGTGTGGGTGTGGGGCTGGTTGGTGTATGTCTGGGACAGGCTGGTGCCGATCCTCTACTATTCCATCTATTACTCCTCTTCGAACAGGAGTAACATATCCTCGCGGGTCGGCGGAGGGTGAGCGAGAGCGCGGCGGAGGACCTCCTTTCTGGTCCACAGTCTGTTCATGATGTCAACTCCCCACCACCCCGAATCTCGCACATTTCTCCCAGGCCCGTCCACTTCCCATTGCCCCCCCCCCCGCCCCCCCCCCCGTCCCCCGCCGGCCACACCCACCAGAGAAACCCTTGTCTAACTGAACGAGAGACACAGCTTGCACCCCGCCTCCTTGCC